>SJYT01026999.1:53278-68986 GCA_006410635.1 Cephalophus harveyi | reverse complement strand
TGCAATCCAATCATATTATATTCAGCTTCTCTGAGTTTTACATAGAAAAAAAAACAAAGACTTACCATCTCACTATTTTGACAGGATCTTTCTTAGGCATGATTTGATTAAGCCATGGTTCAATACCTGGAAACTGTTCTATCAACTGATTCTTAATACCCTTTATAACTGAGGTTTTCAACTGGATGCAATTGGACACATTTTCTTTTTCATCAAATCTGCCAAATGATTTTTTGCAAGGAAAAACAAAAAGCATTTCTAAAAAGACATAACAGAATAGCTAAAGGTATTTTTTTAATTATTCACCTATTCCCAAGCAAATATTTAGATGTCTAAAATAATTATGGAAGAAATTGCTTTTTAAAATACAATTTCCCTTTTATTCTGTCCAGCACAAAACCAATGTCTTAATACAATATTAAACTGTCATATGCACACAATTAGCTGGAGGGGGGCAGGGAAGGGGAAAGGATATGAGGCATATATAACACAATAAGCTGTAATCAGCTACACAAATGCCTTTCCTGGAAAATCTTACTCAGTTCTACCCAGAAAGAAACAGATTCCCACCTATAACAAAATCTGTGTAAAACAAAACAAAATGAAAATACCCTCAAGCACTAGGATACAAATGACCAGCCCAAACATTAACACAGAAAAGCAGCCCCTCCTATGCTGTGTAATCTGTTGAGATTTTTTTGAAGTAATAATGATGGTATTTAACATCCCTAATTATTTTTGCTCAAAATGTCATGCACAAAACCCACCTTCCTTTGCCCATGTTCCCCCTTTGCTTTTTGCGTCTACCAAATCTGCAAGGCAAAGCGTTCCAAAGAATTTTTGTCTTCCTCAACTGAATAGCCCCTATGGAGCAATCACGTTATTTTCAAGACAAGGTTAATCTGGCAGCTAGGCAATAGGTATGACAGTCCGCTGGCTTCCTGTCACCCAGACTCCTTCACTCCCATGACCCAGGAAGTCAAGCCTTCCCTTGTTCAGTTCCTAACTAGTAACCAAAAGGCAGAGTGCAGGGCTGTCCTCTTGCTAAAGAGGGCATGTCCCTAAATCACAGTGCAAGGATGTGATTGGTAGAATCCTAGGAATGGAGCTAGGACTGGGAAAGGGGGCAAATGAGAAAGAGGGGTAACGAGATAGAAAATGAGAGTGGGAGGACCCAACCTGATTGAGGATTAGGGGCCAAAAGCTTAAAAAAAATGTTACAAGCATAGTACTGAGACATACAGAGACATATAGTGTTGAAAGCATGGTACTACAGAAAAACCTTAAAGAGTAAGGATGGCAGGGGTGGGGGAGAGAGAAAGAGAATCTTTGCTCTTGTCCTCTTCCCCACCACCCACCCCCACCGCCTTCGTGAGCAGCCGAGGGAGGCCACGGCATATCCTTACTTCTTGAACATGATCCAAGATGAAGGGGGCGACGATAGGGAAGGGCCCAGAATGGGGAAGAAAAACTGAATTAGAAAGGGTCCGGCAGATTCCCTTCAAGGAGGAAGGCCGGCACTGACAGTCGGAACTGTTGTCTTTATCCGGAAAGGGAGACAGCCAGCCGCACTTTACGGTGTTCAGAGACATTTGACTACTTCCGCTCCTCTAAACACTACGGCGCTTTTGCTGGCCCTTTCTGGGTTACCGATCCCCATCCAGAGCCGGTGGCTGAAAGGGCGGGACTAGAGAAGGAAGACGAGATAGAGCCATCATTCCAGTAGCAGAAAGAGAAGAACAGAGCACACGGGGCAATCAATCAAAGCCGTGGTTAAGGCCGGTGTGTCACTACGGGTTCCTCAAAGGGTCAAGATTCTTCCGAGTTTCATTGCTACCTGCTGTTTACTTTTTAGTGGGAAGGGGTTTTGTTCCCTGAGACAACCGAATGGATTGGTGCTTACCGACCAGCTTGAACCGGGGCAAACCTCTTGACATTATGTTAACATATTCGTGGCCTTGCCAAATTTAGCAAATAAAAATACAGGATGCCCTGTACAGGACATTTGGATTTCAGATAAACGATGAATACTTTTTTGGTTTTTGTGGTTTTTTTTTTTTTTTTTTTTTTGGGTATAACTATACCTCATCCATACTTAACACACACACACACACAAATACTTGCTATCTGAATTTAATTTGGCGTCCTGTATTTTAATCTGGCAACCGTGTTCACTGACCACAGTGAGGTGCCCCCAAAGAATTATTCATGAGGTTACTGTCCCCTGCCTCACCCTCATATGAGTTGAGCTATAAACCTAAAGAGGTACCTCCCTTGAATGGTAGAATGGCCTCTAGGCGATCAATACTAGACTAACGTGATTGGAGAGATAACAGATAAACACGTTTAACCTGTAATTTTAAAAAGGAGAGCAAATCAGGGGTTTTGATCAGCAGAGAAAGCATGCGTGCGTTAGCCGCTCAGCTGTGTCGACTCTGCGACCCCATGGACTGTAGCCCTCCGGGCTTCTCTTCCATGGAATTCTTCAAGCAAGAATACCGGAGTGGGTTGCCATTTTCTTCTCCAAGAGAAAGCATAGAAAAATACAAAACCTGAATAAGCACTACCCAGGCGGTGGGGTAGGGTGCATTGATCTGTAAAATAAATATAGCAGTCTCTTTCAAGAGCAAATACTCTGCTGGGGAGATGGACGCTTGGAGCAATCACAGCAAATAGCATTATGTGTTTGAACTGTACAACTAACAACTCACCTTGCCTTGATTCTATGGTAGCAACAATCTTCTAATTATAATTTAGCTTCCCATGAAGCTCTGCCCAGAAGGAACTCTGTTTTCAAATCATATCCGCATGAACAACTGTAAATTAATAAATTGTCATTCGGTTTATACCTCAGTTTCTTGTAAATGTCTTTAGCATTAATCTGCTTTCCCAGCATTAGTCAGTCAGCTCTCTAACACTGAAAATATTGTTTAGAAACATGCAAAACTGAAGCCCAGGCCCCCAGCTGTGTAAGACTTCTTACAAAGCAGGAGAATACTACTGGCAACTCTCACATCATCCTAGAAGCCTGCCATGGAACAGCTAATACATCATAACAACCATAAACAGTTATTATTAAGCAGTTTGAGGTGGGAGAAAACAGATATTTTGCATCCAATCTAAACATGGTAACACCATAGTAATAATAATGCATTCCACTAGTAAATAAATTTTAACTTGATGAACTCCCAAACTAAAAACTTCCCAGGTGGTGTCAGTGGTAAAGAACCCGCCTGCTAATGCAGATTAGACATAAGAGACACCAGTGCTAACCATGGGTAGGGAAGATCCCCTGGAGGAGGGCATGGCAAACCACTCCAGTATACTTGCCTGGAGAATCCCATGGACAGAGAAGCCTGGTGGGCTACAGTCCATGGGGTCACACAGAGTCAGACAGGACTGAAGCAACTTAGCACACAGCACAAACTAGTAACACCTTGATGAATTCCTAATTTCTTGAACTTCTTAATTTCTTTTTTTAATTTTACTTTTTGGCTCCTGCACAGCTGTTCCTGAACCATTGGTGGAACCCATGCCCCCTGCCTTGGAAGTTCAGAGTCTTATCCAATGGACAACCAATAACTAATTTTAGGCTTATTAAAAAGTATTATGCTGAGTATTTGCAGTGCTAGAAATAATAGCCAATGTTTAATTCTATAAAAATTATACGTACTCTAGGGGACTTCCCCTGGTGGTCCAGCTGTTAAGATTCAGCGTTTCCACTGCAGGGGGTTGTAGGTCTGATTTCTGGTTAGGGAACTAAGATCCTGCTTGCCGCCAGTTGCAGCCAGAAAGTAAACAAAGAAAAAGAAATTATACATACTCTAAATTATAACAAATCCCACATGCATGGAATAAACATATAGCTATATGTGCATATATATTTTAACCACTTTCATACACTCTGGTAATCACAGAGACCGAATCTGATATATAACAAATAATATAACAAATGCCAAGTTAGGTCATTAGTATTAATGAGGGAGGTATTTAGTTCTGTATGCATGCATGAACACCTTTATTCATAACCCACCTACACAGATACATATGCAGGGTCCACTTTTCACTGCAGTGTGTTTCTGGTTTTGCATTGTTCAGAGGATAATTGTAAAGTGGCTTCTGTTTTTCCAAGACTACAATTGGGGGTTTACTCCTGACAGAACTCATCTTCAAAATAAATCACTGCTACAACAAACAGCGTGTCATAAAAGAAGAAATATCTCAAAATAAACTTCTTCAAAAACCGAAACAATGAACTTCATTTATTCACACAATAGTTGTAAAGGACCTTGATGTTTTAGACATATATGCTGTCTCTACTGTATTTGATGCAGAAATGTTCTGTGCAGTTTATTTTACAAGAGACCTCAATGTATATGCAGCACAGGACACAGAAAACCCAACTCTAGCATACATTTTACTAAAACAAGTAACCTAGCTATAATAAGCTTTAAACATCGCATGATTGTATTTGCCGTCTTAGAATTTTGAAAGAATTTTGTAGGGTCACCTTGACATGAGGCTCAAAAATGCTGCCCAAGGAAGCTTACAGCAAGGCCTCCTTTTCTTCTTCATCGACTTCCTCAAGCAACAAGCAAGGCACCAAAACCCTTCAGTGAGTGCAAGTTGCTCAGTCATGTCCGACTCTTTGCCACCCCATGGTCTATACAGTCCATGAAATTTTCCAGGCCAGAATACTGGAGTGAGTAGCCTATCCCTTCTCCATGGGATCTTCCTAACCCAGGGATCGAACCAGGTCTCCCGCACTGCAGGCAGATTCTTTACCAGCTGAGCCACCAGGAAACCCTTCAGAGTGTCCAGTAAAAAATGATTTCTTTAGGAGGTGGGCCATAGCTTTGAACACTGGGAGAGGTGCTTTCAATGCAAGAAAGAATTGGGCCACTGCCAGACCCCTACTGGATCTCTCATCTCAGAATCTGCAGCCTGTGAAGTCTTCCCTTAAGGTCACTTTTCCCACAAACTGCCCCTCAGCCTTATACTTTAGAGCCCCCTGCAGCCTGGCTTTATATCCCCCACAAGATCAAGACATACCTATGAATCATACCACTACCCCCACCTATCAATCATTCCGCAGACCACAAGTGAGAAAATACACTGGCCAGCCACTGCCTGGATCTTTCCATGTGGAACAATATAAGGAACACTAACAAAGCAACCTCTCCTACCTCCAGTCCCAAATACAGTTAAATCTGGGGAGAGCTGAAAGACCCCTGTTTATCAGAACTGTCAGAACTAATCATCTTGCCAAATTTATGGTAAGCCAAACCCACTGTGCCTCACTCACATCCCTTATCTCTTTTGTCATTGTCCAAGGGGCTTCCCTGATAGCTCAGTTGGTAAAGAATCCGCCTGCGCTGCAGGAGATTCCAGTTTGATTCCTGGGTTGGGAAGATCCACTGGAGAAGGGAAAGGCTACCCACTCCAGTATTCTAGCCTGGAAAATTCCATGGACTGTATAATCCATGGGTTTGCAAAGAGTCGGACACGACTGAGCAACTTTCACTTTCACTTTCAATATGTAAGCACCCAGTTCAGTCTATTTGCTATGTGATCTTGGGTAAGTCACTGAAACTCTTGTACCTCTCTTCTCAGCTGCAAAATAAAGGCTCTACTTTCTGAGGCTGTTATGAGGATTAAATGAGAGAATCCATGCAAAGCGTTGTTAAATTATTTGTGTTGTTCTTATTCTGCTTCTCTAATTTCATTCCTACATTCCTCTGTGATTCTCCTCCTGCCACCTGAACTCTCATTTCTACCTTAACTTCCAGGTGCTCCTGACGCGTCCCTGGAACACCATCCCAAGATTAACAAACTCTCCTACCCATCCTCCAACTCATCCCTAAGTGTCCACTGATATTCCTGGCTTTCCCCTGAGGTTGGAAATTCCCTTTCAGCCCTTTCCAGTGAAAGTGATTCACATCAAGACACTACATGTATTGGGGAGTCAGGAGGTGACCTGGCATCCTCTTCCAGCCACATTACAACTTCCAGACAATTCCTCCTTCACCCTCAGGTAAAACACACAACACAACCCTGATTCTCCTTCCTCTAAGCTTCAGACCATCTGGTTATACACCTCGACTTCCTCTGTGTTGTCCTCTACTCATAGTTCTTTGAGGGCTTCTCCTGTGCCTCAGCCATAAGGAATCCGCCTGCAATGCAGGAGATGAAGGTTCAATCACTGGGTCAGAAGTTCCCCTGGAGGAGGGTGTGGCAGCCCGCTCCAGTATTTTTACCTGGAGAATCCCCATGGACAGAGGAGCCTGGCAGGCTAGAGTCCATAGGGTCGTTAAGAGTCAGACACGACTGAAGCAACTGACCACACACACACTCATTCGTTCATTGAAGATCCTGGTTCATTTCATTTTCTACTACTCTTCGTCTCCTTCTCTTAATCTACCCCAATTACAATGACCACCATGCTATTTTCCAACACACCACATCCCAGGGTTTTTGCACCATTTGCTCACATGTTAGGTCTTCTCACTGGTTGGTCCTTCTACCTGGAAGCTATCTGTGTCTGCATGCATGCTCTGTCATGTCTGACTCTATGCAACCCTATGAACTGTAGCCCACTCAGTTCCTCATTTCCTCCTCCAGGGGATTATCCCAACCCAGGGATCAAACTCACATCTCCTATGTCCCCTGCATGGCAGGCGGAGTCTTTACTGCTGAGCCATCTGGTCTACCTGGAAAATTCTACCTCAGATCACCATATAATCCTTACTTCCTTCAGACCTTGGCTCAAATGCTAACTTCTCAGTAAATATTTCCCTAATCTTTCCATTTAAAAATGTCATCTACTCACCCCCCATCCCTTTCCTTAGTTCAATTTTTCTATAGCATGTCTCACTTTCTAACATACTATAAAATTTATTATATTATTATTTATTATGCTTCTCTGCTAAATTGTAAGCTCCATGAAGACAAGGATTTGTCTATTTTTTTGTTCACTGTTATATCCAAGTTCTTGGCAGATGGTAGACATTCAATAAATACTCATTGAATGAGCAAATGAAATACCACTCTGGCTACCATGAAATTTCACTGTTCCTCATTATAGCAACAATCTTTGATTCAGTTGCCTCTACTCACCATCTCTAATTCATCTTCTTCTATTCTTTTCTGAGCCTGCTCCAGTCAGGCTTTTGTCACCACTATGCCATTGAAACAGCTCTCATTGATCAAGGTTACCAATGACCTCTATCTTGCCAAAACCACAAATCATTCCCAGTTCTGATTTTGCTCAAACTCTCAGTAGTATTTGAGTTGACTATGATCTGCTTTTTGAAACAGTTTGATAACTTAACTTCCTTAACACAACCCTCTACTGATTCTATTTATCCCACAATGGCTCAGTTCAGTCACTCAGTCCTGTCTGACTCTTTGCGACCCTGCAGCACACCAGGCCTCCCTGTCCATCACCAACTCCCGGAGTTCACACAAACTCATCTCCATTGAGTTGGTGATGCCATCCAGCCATCATCCTCTGTCCTCCCCTTCTCCTCCTGCCTTCAATCTTTCCCAGCATCAGGGGCTTTTCAAATGATTCAGCTCTTCGAATCAGGTGGCCAAAGTATTGGAGCTTCAGCTTCAGCATCAGTCATTACAATGAACATTCAGGACTGATTTCCTTTAGAATGGACTGATTGAATCTCTTTACAGTCCAAGGGACTCTCAAGAGTCTTCTCCAACACCACAGTTCAAAAGCATCAATTCTTCAGTGCTCAGCTTTCTTTATAGTCCAACTCTCACATCCATACATGACCACTGGAAAACCCATAGCCTTGACAAATGGACCTTTGTTGGCAAAGTAATGTCTCTGCTTTTTAATATGCTGTCTAGGTTGGTCATAACTTTTCTTCCAAGGAGTAAGCGTCTTTTTATTTCATGGCTGCAGTCACCATCTGCAGTGATTTTAAGTCTGTTGTTGAATGTCCAGTTCTAACTGTTGCTTCCTGACCTGCATACAGATTTCTCAAGAGGCAGGTCAGGTGCTCTGGTATTCCCATCTCTTTCAGAATTTTCCACAGTTTATTGTGATCCACACAAAGGCTTTGCCATAATCAATAAAGCAGAAATAGATGTTTTTCTGGAACTCTCTTGCTTTTTTGATGATCCAGCGGATGTGGGCAATTTGATCTCTGGTTCCTCTGCCTTTTCTAAAACCAGCTTGAGCATTTGGAAGTACATGGCACATGTATTGTTGAAGCTTGGCTTGGGGAATTTTGAGCATTACTTTACTAGCGTGTGAGATGGGTGCAGTTGTGCAGTAGTTTGAGCATTCTTTGGCATTGCCTTTTTTAGGGACTGGAATGAAAACTGTCCTTTTCCAGTCCTGTGGCCACTGCTGAGTTTTCCAAATTTGCTGGCATAATGAGTGCAACACTTTCATAGTATCATCGCTGAAGATTTGAAATAGCTCAACTAAAATTTCATCACCTCCACTAGCTTTGTTCATAGCGATGCTTCCTAAGGCCCACCTGACTTCACATTCCAGGATGTCTGGCTCTAGGTGAGTGATCACACCATCATGATTATCTGGGTCGTGAAGATCTTTTTTGTACAGTTCTTCTGTGTATTCTTGCCACCTCTTTTTAATATCTTCTGCTTCTGTTAGGTCCATATCATTTCTGTCCTTTATTTTGCCCATTTTTGCATGAAATATTCCCTTGGTATCTCTAATTTTCTTGAAGAGATTTCTAGTCTTTCCCATTCTATTATTTTCCTCTATTTCTTTGCATTGATCCCTGAGGAAGGCTTTCTTATCTCTTCTTGCTATTCTTTGGAACTCTGCATTCAAATGGGTAGATCTTTCCTTTTCTCCTTTGCTTTCACTTCTCTGCTTTTCACAGCTATTTGTAAGGCCTCCTCAGACAGCCATTTTGCTTTTTTGCACATCTTTTTCTTGGGGATGGTCTTGCTCTCTGTCTCCTGTACAATGTCATGAACCTCCATCCATAGTTCGTCAGGCACTCTTTCTATCAGATCTAGGCCCTTAAATCTATTTCTCATTTCCACTGTATAATCATAAGGGATTTGATTTAGGTCATACCTGAATGGTCTAGTGGTTTTCCCTGCTTTCTTCAATTTCAGTCTGAATTTGGCAATAAGGAGTTCATGATCTGAGCCATAGTCAGCGCCTGGTCTTGTTTTTGCTGACTGTACAGAGCGTCTCCATCTTTGGCTGCAAAGAATATAATCAATCTGATTTCGGTGTTGTCCATCTGGTGATGTCCATGTGTGGAGTCTTCTCTTGTGTTGTTGGAAGAGGGTGTTTGCTACGATCAGTGTGTTCTCTTGGCAAAACTTGATTAGCCTTTGCCCTGCTTCATTCCGCATTCCAAGGCCAAATTTGCCTGTTACTCCAAGTGTTTCTTGACTTCCTACTTTTGCATTCCAGTCCCCTGTAATGAAAAGGACATCTTTTTGGGTGTTAATTCTCCTCCTCTCTTCAGCGTTTTCTTGTTGGATTGCTCCAAGACTCAGTCTGTGACTCTCTTGTCCATGTTTTTTCCCTTGGTTACACTAAAAGCCAGTTTCATACCTATAAATACCATCTGTATACCTTTTATGTCCAATTTTGAATCTCCAATCTGGAAATCTCCTCTACACTTCAGATTATCCGAAGTTAATATCTCCACTTGAATAACAGACATTGGAAAACAATTCATATCCAAAATAGAATTCTTAATTTCAGCCCCTTCCCCAACATGCAGTCATCCTCATCTCAATAAATGGGAGTTCTATCCACATGTTTTCTTGTGTCAAATATCCATGAAGCTCTCTCTTTCTCACACATCCTTCACTTAGTCCATCACAAAATACTATCTCTATCAAATATTTTTACTTTCAAAATATATCCAAAATCTGATCACTTCTTACATACCTCCAACAGTATGACTTTAGTCAAAATCAATATCATCTGTCACCTTGACTATCAAACTTGTCTCTTACTTGTTTTGCCTTTTTGCTTTCATTTCTTATGCCTGCCCCCTTACAATCTATTTTTTACACAGTAGGTAGGATGATCCTTTTAAAACATAAGTCAGATCCTCTGACTCCCTTGCTCAAAGCCTCCAATGGCTTCCCATCTCAGTTATAACAAGATCCAAAGTCCTCCTGTCCTGAAGGCCCTACACGGTTCAGCCCCCTCCACCCCTCCATCTACTATTACTCTCCCTTTCCCTCCCTCTGCGCCAGCCACACTGGCTTTTTTGCTACTTCACAAGTATGCCAAGTATGGTCCCTTGCTTCTCAGAGTCTTATTTTTTTTCCATTGGGCCTTGGATGAATATAATTAAATTAATCATAATCTTTGATTGATGGCACATTCTCTTATTAATCCAAGCATATTCACTTTTAGTTAGTTGTTTTTAATAATGTAACAAGCATCCATGAACTTAATAACTAAACCTGACTATACGGCCCCCAATCTCATTCGTCTGCCTCCCCTCAGCCCCTGGCAAAGGATCATCATCTTGAATCTTGTGTTCATCATTTTGTGGTGCTCTATTTAATACAGTTCTACTTTATACATACATGTTGTTGTTGTTTAGTCACTAATTTCTGTCTGACTCTTTGTGACCCCATGGACTGTAGCCTGCAAGGCTCCCCTGTCCATGGGATTCTCCAGACAAGAATACTGGAGTGGGTTGCCATTCCCTTCTTCAAGAGATCTTCCCTACCCAGGGATTGAACCTGCATCTTCTGCACTGCAGGCATATTCTTTACCACTGAGCCAGGGAAGCCCACACATATATTCACACACATATACGATATATATATATTAAACATACATATATGTTATATATGTATGTATATGCATACATATGTGGATATGAGTGTTTCTTAAAGTATATATATATACTTTTATATATAAATATTTATATTTATTTTTATATTATATATATTTATATATGTATATGTAAACTTTTTGGTGGCATGATACAGCATGTGGAATCTTAGTTCCCCCACCAGGGACTGAACCCGTGTCCTCTGTGTTGGAAGTGCACAAACTTAACCATTGGACCTCCAGGGAAGCCCCTCTTAAAGTATATTATTTATTATAATTTATTTTAGCTTTATAGAAAGTTATTAGGTTGTATGCTGTATGTACTCTTTCAGCATCTAATTTTTCCTCGTTATTATTTACTTTTCTAAGATTCATTTGTGTATCTTTGCCTATTACTATAGTTCATTCATTTTGATTGATGTATAATATTTCATTGTGTGAATAACACTTCAGAGTCTTGCCGCTTTCCCCTCTGCCTAGAATGACTTCTCTTAGATATCTACTTGTCTCTCTCCCTCCCTTCACTCATGCCATTATTCAAAGGCCACCTCATCATAACACTATCTAAGAGTGCCCCATTTTACACTCTTTTACTCTTCTTTTGACCTTTCCCCATAGTACTATCACCCCTTCCCTGAATATTCTTGCTTTGCCTATCTGTATCCACTTTCCCCCTTTCCACCCAGCTCTGTGCCCTGCAGTAGATTTTAATGATTAAATCCTTATCAATCCTTCATTTTAAATGTACCTCTCTTTTCTGCTAGTACCCTGACTTACAGGACTGCCTGATATTACTTATCTATCTTTTTGTTGATTGTTTTCCCCACTAAATGGTAAACGCCAAGAATCCCTGCTATATTACCAAGGTGTAGATTGGTGCTGAACTCATAATCAGCATGCAATAAATATTTAAGTGAATCGCTCATACACAGAATATCACATTTGAAATGCTTACACACAAAAATTGCCTGCATATATCCCTTTCAAAGAAATGCCAATATTTCTTTGAGCTACATACCTAGTAGAATAGTAAAGTTGAGGCCCAAGTGGATATTTAATTTAGATAGCACCAAATTTTCTTCATTCTCTAATAGAAGGAGCCAGGGTTCCATGGAGAAATGGCTGACTCTAAGATTGGGGCAGGGAAAATATAAAATGAGCCAGGAGCAGGAGCACCATAAATTTTTTTTTAATTATATAAAACTGAACAAGCAGATAAACAAAAAAAACCCTGCAATTATAGACGTATGGCAAAGGGATACAGGAGCCAACTGAAAGAGCTTTCAATGGCCAAATTTGAAACAATTTGAGTAACAAAATTAAATATCATTGGATTATAATTCAAAGTATAGAATAAATATTAACAAATCTATACTGATATTAACAAATGATCAAATAAATAAATAAAAGGAGAGTAGATAAATCTCTTGTACAGAAGAATTCTAAATAATTTATGTAGATACTTCCTCAAGCCAGGGGAGCATAACTGCCCACTCCTTAAGTGTAGGATGTGCATAATAACTTCCTTATAAAGAGTGGAGTTTGGAAAAAGAGAAAAAGAGGAGTGTTGCAATAGAAAAACAAGCCAAACACTGCCTCAGCCAGGCACTCAAGGTTCACTCCTCAATGATAACTCATGTTGAGAACATGTACCCTTGCTGTGATGTATAATTATGGAAGATGCATTAGACAGACACAAACTGAAGGATATTCTACAAAATATCTGACCAGACTCCTTAGAACGGTCAAGGTCGTCAAAAACAAGGAAGGTCTAAGAAATGGTCACAGCCAAGAACAGCCGTAAGTGATATGATCACTGAAGCTAATGTGGACTTTGGGTGGGGGTCCTGAAAGAGAAAAGGGGGCATTTTGGTAGAAACTAAGGAAATCTGAGGTGAAGTCGCTCAGTCGTGTCCGACTCTTTGCGACCCCATGGACTGTAGCCTACCAAGCTCCTCTGTCCATGGGATTCTCCAGGCAAGAATACTGGAGTGGGCTGCCATTTCCTTCTCCAGGGGATCTTCCCGACCCAGGGATCGAACCCAGGTCTCCAGCATTGGAGGCAGACGCTTTAACCTCTGAGCCACAAAATATGGACATATAGTTAATAATATTGTATCAATATTGGCTCATTATTGGAGGGCATCAACGACTCAATGGACATGAGTTTAAGCAAACTCCGGGAGATGGTGAAGGACAGGGAGGCCTGGTGTGCTGCAGTCCATGGGGTCGCAGAGTGTCGGACATGACTGAGCAAGTGAACAACAACATTAGTTAATTAGTTGTGATAAATGTACCACAGTGATACTAACAATAGAAAAAAGCTGGATACAGGGTATATATGAGCTCTCTGTAATATTCATATGTCTTTTCTGTCAATCTGAAACTATACTAAAAGAGTTTGTTAAATATTTAGAAAATACCCTATCAGGATGGCTATAATTAAAAATACAAAAAATATCATGTGTTGGCAAGGATATGGAGACACTGGCACCCTCACACATCACTGTGGGAAGATAAAATAGTACAACTTTGGAAAACAGTTTAGCTGTTCCACGTAATGTTAATTAGTTAAAGTGTTAGTTCCTCAGTTGTGTCCAACTCTTTATGACCCCATGGACCATAGCCTGCCAGGATATGGCAGGATATGGATACACGGCATTCTCCAAGGAAGAACACTGGAGTGGGTTGCCATTCCCTTTTCCAGGGGATCTTCCCCACCCAGGGATCAAGCCTGGGTCTCCTGCACTTAAGGCAGATTCTTTATGATCTGAGCCACCATGGAAGCCCACTGTTAACTATGGAGTTACCAAATGGTCCAGCAGTTCTACTCCTAGGCATCTACCCAAGAAATGAAAACATAGCCCGACACAAAAGCTTGTACATGAATGTTCATAGCAACATTATTCATAATAGTTAAAAAGTAGAAACAACCCAAATATCCTTCAGCTGGTGAAATAAACAAATCTGACCTACCCATACAATGGAATATGATTGAGCCATAGAAAGGAAGAATTCTGAGACATGTTACTACATGGATGAGCTTTGAAAATATTCGGCTAAGTAAGAGAAGCCAATCACAAAAGCCACATATTATATAGCTCCATTATATGAAATGTCCAGAATAAGCAAGTACATAGAGACAGAAAGTAGATCAGTGGTTGCCAGGGTATGGGAAAAGGTGGGAATAGCATGTGTCAGCTAATGTGTACAGGAGTCTTTTTTTTTCCTGCAGCAAAGAGCTCAGTTTTTTATTAAACATGTTACCAAATAGATTTAGTCAAAAAAGCCAAAGCTCGTGTCATCAACAGACTCTTCAGATTCTTCTTTCTTTGCTTCTACTTTTTTCTCCTCAGCTGGGGCAACAGTGGGGGAGGGGACAAGACCTCCTGCCACGGCAGGTCCACCAGCCCCCACATTGCAGATGAGGCTTCATATGTTGACATTGGCCAAAGCCTTTGCAAACAAGCCTGGGCAGAAAGGCTCAACATTTACACCGGCTGCTTTAATGAGGGCATTGATCTTATCCTCCGGGACTGTCACTTCACTGTTGTGCAGGATGAAGGCCAAGCAGATGCAGGTGAGCTCAGAGGCCATGCTGCAGGTGAATGCTAAGCAGGGGCTGCCTGAAATGGTCCTAGTGGCTGGATGAAGTCAGGGCCTCACCTCAACACAGACTTAGCTTCCTCAGAAGGACCGATCACTTTAGAGGCAGCTGAGGAAAGGGACAGGATCTCTTTATGGGGTGGTAACCGTGTTCTAAAATTAGAATGTGACAATGGTTGCACAACTCTGTAAATATACTAAAACCATTGAATTGTCTGCTTTAAAAGGGTGAATTTTATGGCCTATAAATTCTATCTGGAGAAAACTGTTATCTAAGAGACTTGAACCAGAAAAGAATTCTAAAGTGTGTTAATTCAGGGGGACATTTTTCTGTTTTTAATTTCTAATGTTATTGTATTGTGATCAGAGAATGTCATTCCTATGATTTCTGAATTTTTGCAGACTGATAAATGAGTTATTTCTGAAAATGTTCTTATGGGTATCTGCAAAAATAAATGCATTCTATATTTGTACAAGGTAATCTCATATATTGTGGAAAATTCTGAAAGAGATGGGAATATCATACCACCTGACCTGCCTCTTGAGAAATCTGTATGCAGGTCAGGAAGCAACAGTTAGAACTGGACGTGGAACAACAAACAGACTGGTTCCAAATAGGGAAAGGAGCACGTCAAGGCTGTATATTGTCACCCTGCCTATTTAGCTTATATGCAGAGTACATCATGAGAAATGCTGGGCTGGATGAAGCACAGGCTGGAATCCAGATTGCCGGGAGAAATATCAATAACCTCAGATATGCAGATGACACCCCCCTTATGGCAGAAAGTGAAGAAGAACTAAAGAGCCTCTTTATGAAAGTGAAAGAGGAGAGTGAAAAAGTTGGCTTAAAGCTCAACATTCAGAAAATGAAGATCATGACATCCAATCCCATCACTTCATGGCAAATAGATGGAGAAACAGTGGAAACAGTGACAGACTTTATTTTTCTGGGCTCCAAAATCACTGCAGATGGTGTTTGCAGCCATGAAATTAAAAGACTCTTGCTCCTTGGAAGGAAAGTTATGACCAACCTAGACAACATACTGAAAAGCAGAGACATTACTTTGCCAACAAAGGTCCATTTGTCAAGGCTATGGTTTTTCCAGTGGTCATGTATGGATGTGAGAGTTGGACTATAAAGAAAGCTGAGCACAGAATTGATGCTTTTGAACTGTGGTGTTGGAGAAGACTCTTGAGAGTCCCTTGGACTGCAAGGAGATCCAACCAGTCCATCCTAAAGGAAATCAGTCCTGAATATTCATTGGAAGGACTGATGCTGAAGCTGA
>SJYT01026999.1:17543-52370 GCA_006410635.1 Cephalophus harveyi | reverse complement strand
GGCCTGGTGTGCTGCAGTCCATGGGGTCGCAAAGAGTCTGACACGACTAAGCAACTGAACTGAACTGAACTAAATCTCATATATATATATATATATATATATATATATACACACTCAACCTTGTTAAGTAGTGGTATGAGCTTCTCTATATCCTTACTTATTCACATGATCTGATGGTTTCTTAGAGAAATACCTCACTTCAAATATGTCTGAAAGTCTGCCCAGCTACCCCAGTACTTATGTCTTGTTAAGTTGAGGTGAGGTGAAGTCACTCAGTCGTGTCCGACTCTTTGCGACCCCATGGACTAACCTACTAGACTTCTCTGTCCATGGGATTCTCCAGGCAAGAATACTGGAGTGGATTGCCATTTCCTTCTCCAGGGGATCTTCCCGACCCAGGGATCGAACCCGGGTCTCCCACATTGGAGGCAGACGCTTTAACCTCTAAGCCACCAGGGAAGCCCCTTGTTAAGTTATTCTGAACTATTTCAAACCTCCTCCATGTTTCTCAAGTTTTTGCCACCCTTCCCCTAACCATCACATCCTACTTTATATATAAGATACAAAGGAAGATTGGATTGCCTTCATCTGCCTGGTACCAAACATACAACTTGCAACTGTCTACCCTCATCCCGTTCCATTTAATTTTTTTTTCTTTTTTACTGTTTCTTTGCTCACCGTTATTTCTATTTCACATCATCCTCTTTTTCAGATTCATTTATTTCATTTTGCTGTAACTGGGCTTCCGTGTTGGCTCAGACAGTAAAGAATCTGCCTTCAATGCAGGAGACCCAAGTTCAATCCCTGGGTAGGAAAGAGTCCCTGGAGAAGGGAATGGCAACCCACTCCAATATTCTTGCTAGGAGAATCCCATGGACAGAGGGGCCTAGTGGGCTACAGTCCATGGGGTTGCAAAGTGTCGGACACGACTCAGCAACTAACACTTTCACTTGCTATAATACTTACCTGAGTAATTCATAAAGGTTCTGAATATGCCTACAATGTGTTCTGAATATATCTGAAAATTAGAATCTGCAAATTGGAGCTTTGTTCCTTGTATTACTTCACTCTTCATCCTTCCCCACTCAGGGCCAGTCATTCTATTTATTTGTTTATTTATTTATTGAGAAAAAAAGTTTTTATTTCCTCCCACATTCCAGCTCTCAACTTTTGGTAACATCTCTTCCAACTCAGAATCAAAGCCCAAGAAGTTGATCCACACCTGAGAGCGAGACCGGAACTAGGCCAGAGCCCTCGGAGCCGGGTCCTAGACCAGTGGGACTCCTGGCAGGGATGGAAGCATGCTGCAGTGAGACAGCAGAGGCCACAGAACAGAATCAGGAAGAAGCCCAAAACCAGCAGCCGAGAGCCACGCAGAATCAGCTCCTCCGAGGTGAGCAACTTAATGAGCACAAGACCTTCATGGCTCCAGACACTGACACACTCTTCAGCCATTCTAGGACTCAGGGTGGCATTTCCTGCTCCCTCCTCTGAGCAGGGTATCCGTGGCTGGCTGGAGGGCAGGATTTCTAGAGTAGCACTAAAATACAGGCAGGTTCTTGGGGTCCTTTCTGTGATCACCCTGGCCATAAGAAGGACCAGCTTTCCTGCAAAACATCCTTTCAATCCCATCTGACTACCCTGGACCTGGGCTTGGAACGTCTGGGTCTTATTCCTGTCTGGACCATCTCCGAAGTTCAAGATGGCCAGTAAGCCCATGACATGAGACCCACGCCCCTTCCCTATGACTGTCCCATTCACGGGGCACAGGGTCAGCTGGCCAAAAGATCTTAATAAGGAGACCCAGTCCTGGGAGATGTCAGCTCTGTGCAGTCAGTTATGTGGGTAAGGAGGAAGCCACCAAGACCCAGCCCAGAAAGGCCAAGAGCAGCAGGATCAAAGTGGCACAGACCAGAGGTGGGTGGTGGGCCAGGCAGAGATGCAGGTAGTGCTCTGCCTGGCCAATGCCCATGGAGAACAGAGGGGTCTGAACTTCCGGGAAGAGCCTGCGCTAGCAGCGGGGCGGAGGCCGGCGCTCCTGAGATGTCACACGTGGAGTCTCGAAGGGATGGGGTCCATGCTCCCACCCGGCCTCCCAGTCATTCTATTTACAGTCATCCCTCGGGATCCACAGAGGATTGGTTCCAGGACCCCAGTGGATGCCAATCCTCAGATGCATGGTATTTGCATATAACCTATGCACATCCTTCCCTGTACTTTATTATTATATTTTGGAGTGTATTTATTTATTTTATTGAGGTAATGTTGATTATACTATTAAATAAGCTTCATATGTATATTATATTTCTACTTATGTATATCCTACAACATGCTCACCACCAAAAATTTAGTTTCCATCCATAACCTTACAGTTGATACCCCTTTCATCCTCCCCACCTTCCTCTGGTAACCACTAGTCTATTTTCTGTGTCTATGTCTTTGTTTTGGTTTGATTTGTTCATTTATATTGTTGCAATGGAATATGCTGCTGCTGCTGCTGCTAAGTTGCTTCAGTCATGTCTGACTCTGTGTGACCCCAGAGATGGCAGCCTACCAGGCTCTTCTGTCCCTGGGATTCTCCAGGCAAGAACACTGAAGTGGGTTGCCATTTCCTTCTCCAATTCATGAGAGTGAAAAGTGAAAGTTAAGTTGCTCAGTCGTGTCCGACTTCGAGATCCCAAGGACTGCAGCCCACCAAGCTCCTCCATCCATGGGCTTTTCCAAGCAAGAGTACTAGAGTGGGGTGCCATTGCCTTCTCTGTGCAATGGAATATACTCAGCCATAAAAGAGAAATCTTGACATTTTGCAACAACATGAATGAACCTTAAGGTTTTTATGCTAAGTGGAACAAGTTAAATGAGAGAAAGACAAATACTGTATGATTTGTACTCATGTGCAGAATATAAAAAACAAATAAAAATCAAAACAAAATAAATAAACTTAAAAAAAACTGAAGCATGGTTGATTTACAGTATTATATGTTACAGGTATACAATACAGTGATTCATATTTTTAAAGGTTATATACCATTTACAGTTATTATTAAAACTCCCATGAGACTTTAAATCATCTCTGGGTTACTGATAATACCTAATACACGTCAGTTCAGTTCAGTTCAGTCGCTCAGTCGTGTCCGACTCTTTGTGACCCCATGAATCACAGCACGTCAGGCCTCCCTGTCCGTCACCATCTCTCGGAGTTCACTCAGACTCACATCCATCGAGTCCGTGATGCCATCCAGCCATCTCATCCTCGGTCGTCCCCTTCTCCTCCTGCCCCCAATCCCTCCCAGCATCAGAGTTTTTCCCAATGAGTCAACTCTTCGCATGAGGTGGCCAAAGTACTGGAGTTTCTGTGACAATATACAGCCTTGAGTACTCCTTTTCCTATTTGGAACCAGTCTGTTGTTCCATGTCCAGTTCTAACTGTTGCTTCCTCCCCAAATTCAGCTGTCCCTAGACAAAGGATCAGGAAAGGAGCAACCTAGCAAGACAGAACATTTTAGAAAACTGATGTACTCTAGCCAAATGCCACGGAAAAACTGCGCCCCACCCCTCAGCCATGCCACCCTGGGCAGGCTACCTCGAGGCTGCCATCTCATTTCTTCCACCCCAGCGCTCAGTGGAGACCACGTGAGGAGCCTGCCGCCCCTCCCTCTCCACTGGGATGGTGTGCAAGGAGACCCTGAGGGGAGTCAGAACTTTCCCACTCATTAGTGTTAGTTCAGGAAGCCCACTGGTCTTGAAACAGAACAACTTTGGTTGACCTGCCGATGTCCCATAGGTATTATTATAAGAATGAATAACTCAGACTTTGGAAAACAAACATATCCATCGACAGTAGATCTTTTGAGGTGTTCCTTTTTTGGCGCTCACTAGGCTGCAAGAGGTGTTTCCCCTGAAGGGATAGGTCAGATTTGTTGTCAATTATCCTTGAAACCCAATAAGTCCACGGGAACTCCATCCTTGGTAGGCAGGACTTAACTCGAAGGTTGGGCACTTGCAGCTTAGCGAGACCTTGTGAGCCCTGAGGTTTTGAGATAGAAGTAGATAAAACAACAACAACCAATCCTGTACCTCCCCCTAGGACGGTGAGTGAAGTGGCTCCTTTGAGATTCGGTAATGCGGGAGGGTTTCACGTCTGAATTTACTGACATGGACCTACTTTTTCGGCCAAGAGACCCTAAGTGGTGCCACATTTTTAGTCAAGTTTTCAATTATTCTATATGTTGTCCTTTCGTTCGTTACTCTCAAACTTTTAGAAGAGGGAGATTATAGAGTTACAGCTTTTATTAACGTGCAGGATGGAGACATAAAGGCAAACTATGTGAGAGAGTATCTGTTAGAAAACTGCCTCCCATAGGTCGGTAGCCCTGATGAGGTCACAATAGAATCTTCAGAGACCTGGCTCAAATCACAAGTGAGCTCATAATTTGGAGAGCCCCAAGATAGTTGCGGGACAGTTGGAGGGGAGCTTAGTCCTATGCATTCAAGCCAGCGGGGGCTCAAGCCATAGGGAAAAAAAGGTGTTGATTTTTACCTTCCTGCTCTCACTAAGCCATCGTAATTTAAGGTAGGATTTGAAGGGCTAGGTCAGACTTCCAGTTGAAGATGTTTGAACAGATGTGTTTTTTCTCCCCCAAACTAGCTTTCAATGAAAGAAGAGATCCATAACCACAGGGAATCACAAGGGAAGGGTATGATTAGCGGGTGGAAATTGTGAGTATTTTCTTGAAGATAGGAAACAAATATGGTAAAATTAGTTGGGAAACCAGAGTCATTGAATCCATAAGGCCATAAAGATATGGGAGAGGGCAGCTGTAAAACCGAATTTTCTGTTCTTTAACCTAGCTCCCAAATACAAATGATGTCACAGTCACCTGGATCACTGGATGGAAATGACGATGAAGCTGTCCCAGAAGGCAGTAAAAGTGAGGCATTTACTGGTGAGTAAATGAACTTGTAACACTTTAAGTCCAAATAATTGTTAAGAATATGTTTAGGAAGCTTGAGTCAATTACCAAGTTATTCCTGAGAAGATCAAGTATAATGAAACCTTTAATAAAAAAATTAATAGCAAGGTGGAAATTAGTTTCCCCTAGAGGGATCAGGTGGAGAAGGCAATGGCAAGCCACTCCAGTACTCTTGCCTAGAAAATCCCATGGATGGAGGAGCCTGGTAGGCTGCAGTCCATGGGGTCGCACAGAGTCGGACACGACTGAAGCGACTTAGCAGCAGCAGCAGAGGGAGCAGGGGATGGTGATCAAGTGGGCATTTCTGCTTTTACTTTGTTGTGGTTGTTTTAGTGAGAATGAATTCATGTAATTTTACAAAAACTTTATAATACAGTTTGATAATATTTAGGTTGCTAATGGTGTGCACAGTCAGTGGTCATTCTGATGGTGGGTGTGTATCTGCAACATTCCTTAACACTAATATAGCTGTCTATCAAAATTTAAATATACCTTCTGCCTGACCCAATTCTATTTCTAATATATCCTCAGAAATACTTGTACACAGGCACAAAGATCTATGTTACAAGATATTCATTGTTTGTTGTAGCAACAATTGGAAGTAATCAAATGTTCCAAAATAGGGGAATGGTTACATAAAATGTTGTATGTTTTTATTATGAAATAGTACGCAGCCCTTAAAAAGAATTAGATAGACCTTCATGTACTGTCATGAAAAGATCTCCAATGTATATTAGGCTTAAAAAGCAAATTGTAGAGCTATACATATAGTAATGATACCATTTTAAAAAAACACTAAAGCTTTCTATTTGTATAAATATATATATACACACATAAATCTGTCTCTTATACACATCTAGATGTGTATAAGAGACAGCTCCAACACTACAGTTCAAAAGCATCAATTCATGATGGCTACTCCATTTCTTCGGAGGGATTCCTGCCCGCAGTAGTAGATATAATGGTCATCTGAGTTAAATTCACCCATAGTTGTAAATACAATGTAAATGCTATGTATATAGTTGCCGTCTCTGCAAATTCATGTTTTGCTTTTTAGAACTTTCTGGATTATTTTCTATTGAAAGCCTTGGTTCTTCTTTTTATGTTGTAGGCTTTCTCCAACTATTTCTGGTAATCTTTTGTTGTCTGTGCATATTAGTGAATAAGGGACAAATTGATTAGCAAAAATAGGTTGCCTGGGTTCCCTCTGCAGTTGTGTGTCTCTGTCCCCTCGCCTTAGCAGAAAGACTTTGTATAAGTGGGTTGTGTGTGTTGAACTGTCAGGCTCCCCCTTAAGGTAAGTTCTTCTGCCGGAGTCAGAAAGGGCCATTCTCCTTACTCCCTGCAAATTGCCAAAACAGTTTTACTCTGGCAGTGGAGAACTTTAGTGTCCGAAGTTGCTTCTCTCTTTTTGTTTTTCCATATATTTTGTGGAAGTCCAGATTACACCAAGGTCTGCTCTGTTGTTTGTTTGTTTGTTTGTTTGTTTCTAGGATGCTGTATTCACACTAGCAAATTTTTGGAAGCAAATAGCTCACTTTCTTTAGTGTGAAATTTTAGGCTTTAACCTTGGAATGGGTTGGGGAAGGGGATGTAGGACTGATCACAAGGGGGCCCAACTGATCCTTTTTTCCTGAATTCAGTTCTTTAATTGACAGGAGAGCCTCCTCTCCTCTTTGCATTTATTCATTCTGAAATTTTCTTTTCTCTGGATTTAAACGAGTAATTTTCCCTTGCAGGTTTTGAACTGGACTCCTCCTTCTCTTTCATGACTATGATCATATTCAATTTCTATCCTCAAGGGATCTTCACAGTTTCTGAACTGCTGATGGTACAGTTTGCTTTAATTATACCAGTCTTGGTCCTTTTGCTATTCTGATGTTTTAAGAGATTTGGAGAAGAGAGGATGGAGACAAAGTTACAAGCACTTAGGCCGCCATCTTGATCTAATTTGAACAAAGTCATTTTCTTCTGTCAATTTGACTGAGGCAACGATAGTGGCTCACTCTGAGAGACAAGGGGAAAAAGCCTCTTTCAGTTCTGGCTTCTGATTAGTCAAGATTTCTAATAAGGGTGCATTAAGATTGAGAAAACCAGTTATCTGCATGTCAGTGCTTCTGAAAACGCCAAGGTGACAAATAGCAGGCATGATCTCAGAGCAGAAAAACTGTACACAAAACAAGTGCCCCCTTTCGGTGAGCTGATTAGAAAAAGGCACTCATTTGGGTTGTTGTTGTTTAGTCTATAAGTCAAGTCTGACTCTTTGCGACCCCATGGACTATAGACTGCCAGGCTCCTCCTGGGATTTTCCAGGCAAGGACACTAGATTGGGTTGCCATTTCCTTCTTCAGGGAATCTTCCCACCCACAGGATGCAGAGCAAGAGGGGACAATACCTTAAGGGTATGAGGTGTCTTTCACAGGTTTCAGAAATGTTCTGAAACTGACTAGTAATGGTTACATGTATCTGGAATTCGCTAAAATCACTGAATTTTATACCTTGAAGGTGTAAATTGTATGGTATGTGCATGCGTGCTCAGCTGCATCTGACTCTTTTGTGACCTCATAGGCTGTAGCCCACCAAGCTCCTCTGTCCATGGAATTCTCCAGGCAAGAATACTGGAGTGGGTTGCCATTTCCTCCTCCAAGGGATCTTCCCACCCCAGGGATAAAAACCAAGTCTTTTATGTTTCCTGCATTAGCAAGCGGGTTCTTTACCATTAGCATCACCTGGGAAACCCTTTAAACACATAGAAAAGTGTAAAGAATTTCACAATGAACACCAATATACTCCCCAGGTAGATTGTACAATTAACATTCTATTATTATATTCCAATAGCTTTATTGTATTCTAACAGTACTGGAAATAGAAATAGGAAAAAGTAGTATCCCATTCACAATAGTGGAAAAGGTATGTGTGAAACATCAACCAGCAAGACAAATAGTCAGTTCAGTTCAGTTCAGTCGCTCAGTCGTGTCCGACTCTTTGCGACCCCATGAATCGCAGCACGCCAGGCCTCCCTGTCCATCACCAACTCCCAGAGTTCAGTCAGACTCACGTCCATTGAGTCAGTGATTCCCCAGATGTTCAAGTCTCTTATTAAAATTGTGTAAGTCTCATGTAAAATGTTGTAGTACAGTCTGAACTCCACATATGCTAATGTGAACTGGCAGATACAGAGGGCTGAATGTACTACGCTGCCCGTAAAAATGGTAAGGTGAATTCTATAAGTATGACAAAAAATGTCCATGGTATAATATTAAGTGAAATAAATAGTCACAGAACAATTCACACAGTGTGATCTATTTTTAAAAAAAGCAAAAACTCTGTAAATAGCTAAATATATCAAAAAAGATATTTAATTAGAAAACCTTTAACTGAAGTTACCTTTGGGGATTGGAAGAAGGTGTCACCTTTTTTTGTAGTCAAAGATTGTTGAGACTTGGACATCTCTAAATGTACAACTGATCATATTACTCTCTTCCCTGCTTGAAGCCCTTCAGTGGGTTACCCATGACCTAATGGATTGAATCCAAATCCTGGAGCATGATGTACAAAGTTCACCATGATCCGAACCCTACCTGATTGTCTTCATCTCCTACCATCCTATTGCGTGCCAGTTGCACAGCATGTCATGCTTGCATTTGCTTAAATGCACCATGCTTTTCCTCATACTTCCATGTCTTTGTACACATTGTTGTACAGTTAACCTGTAGGTTTCAGTTAACCTGTAGGTTTCTAGATGGCACCATCCTGATATGACAAATTAAGTGCAGATTTGTAGAATAACAATTCCAAGTCCCCATCTTGTGGACTATGGAAAGTCTATTCTTCCACAAGGTTGGAGGGCGATTCCTCAAGCTGTGGAGTAATTTTGGGGAATCCACAAGTGATGCATAAATATTCAAAAGATCAGTCCTAGTTGTCATTTGTCATCTCTGCCAGGTATTCATTCTCTAAACTGCTATGCTAGCGTTCAACTGATCACCACTTGCTGTCTTTATACTTTTTAAAAACTTTTTATATATAATTTTAATATATACAAAAGAATATGTGTGACATGTAATTTATGGAGTGTAATAAAACAAACATCCAAGAACCTATCATCAGCTTAAGAACTAGAACACTACCATTGCTTTTTTAAAAAAAAACAGGACTTTTTTTAAAATAAATATTTATTTTTGGCTGTGCTGGGTCTTTGTTGCTGAGTCTGGGTTTTCTTTAGTTGCGGAGAACTGGGGCTACTCTCTAGTTGAGGGGCATGGGCTTCTCACCACAGTGGCTTTTCTTGTTGCAGGGCACAGGCTCTAGGGCCCTCGGGTGTCAGTAGTTGTGGCTTGGGGACTCCAGACCAGGCTCAGTAATTGTGGAAATCTTAACCACTAGACAGCCTGGGAAGTTCCTACTAGAACATTACCAATGCTTTTGAATCTACCTAGATTCTCTGCCCTCTTGCTTCCCCTAAAGCAATCCCCTATCATGGATTTTGTGTTTATTATTTCCTTTCCATATTTTATTTTTATCACATTATATATCCATGAGTTTTCTTATTTTTGAGCTTTTAAAAAAGTATCAAATTGTATGTATGTGATTTGCTTCTTTTCGTGTAACATTCCTGTGATTTATGAATGTAGCTACAAGTTATTTTTTAACACTGTAGTATTTTCTTGTGTGAATATACCACATTTAGTCACTCTGTTAAAGAATATTCCCTTGCCATTCTTTGAAATCTGTGTCACAGGTGATACAGACTAGGAACAGAAAATCCTTAGCATGTTTTAAATCATTTTGTTCTTTGTGCCACCACTAAACATTCTCCATATGCCTCTTTTTTAGCACTTAGCATATTTAGGAGCAAGGGTCAGCAATTTTTTTTTTTCTGTAAAGGACTAGGTAGGAAATATTTCAGGCTCTGCGGGCCATATGGTCTGTTGCAGCTACTGAACTCTGTAGTTTTAGCATAAAAGCAGCCACAGAAAATATGTAGATGAATGAGTATGGCAGTGTTCCAATAAAATGTTCTTTATAAAGACAGGCAGCTGGCTGAGTTTGGTCCACTGGCCATCATTTCCCAAACCCTGCTCAAGTTCATCTGAATTCCTGTAGCATTGTCCACTATCGTGGTCATAATGTGCATCTGTATCATCTCATTTCTTTTTCATTTTCTTATTTCCCATGCCTCATCACACCCTCACCCTGCCCTTTGTGATTCTGAGCTTCTGTAGCTAATGATGAGGCCAACTTTTAAGTCCAATTCCTAAATGAGTGTGACTCAAAGCAAGAATTATTATCAATAGCCACAGCTGCAACAGCAAGTAGGGTACAGAAGTAAGGTCCAATACTAAGAAGCCTAGGAATTGCTGTACCAGATTTAAGGCTGGGATGCTGCCTTGATTTCTCTCCTGAGCATTCTGGGGTTTCCAGTTAGGACTAAAGCTATTCCCTGAAAACTAGTTTCCTTGCAATTTCCTGAATATGCCTTATTTTCTCTCACCTTCAGGATTTAAAGTGAAAGTGAAAGTTGCTCAGTTGTGTCTGACTCTTTGCCATCCCATGGACTATATAGTCCATGGAATTCTTCAGGCCAAAATACAGAAGTGGGTAGCCTTTCCCTTCTCCAGGGGATCTTCCCAACCCAGGGATCGAACCCAGGTCTCCCACATTGCAGGCAGATTCTTTACCAGCTGAGCCATGAGGGAAGCCCAATGTGCTCCCTATTTTCCTTCTTTCTGCCCCCTGCTCATTCACACTCCCCTTGCCTGGCTTATTCCTACTTCCCTCTGAGATTTACTTTCTCTGAAAGCTATTCTTAACTCCCCAGCCCAACCCTTTCTCCACCCCACAACACCCTACCTTCCTAAACTGTGCAGAGGTCTCTCCTCTGTGTTCCTATTCCAGTTCAGCCCCTCAGTCATGTCCAACTCTTTGCAACCCCATGGACTGCAGCACAGCAGGCTTCTGTGTCCATCACCAACTCCTGGAGTTTGCTCAAACTCATGTCCATCGAGTTGGTGATGCCATCCAACCATCTCATCCTCTATCGTCCCCCTCTCCTCCTGCCTTCAATCTTTCCCAGAATCAGGGTTTCTTCAGTGAGTCAATTCTTCACATCAGGTGGCCAAAGTATTGGAGCTTCGGCTTCTGCAGTGGTCCTTCCAATGAATAATCCAGATTGATTTCCTTTAGAGTGACTACTTTGAGCCCCTTGCTGTCCAAGGGACTCTGAAGAGTCTTCTCCAACACCACAGTTCAAAAGCATCAATTCTTCGGCACTCAGCTTTCTTTATTGTCCAACTCTCACTTCCATATGTGACTACTGGAAAAACCATAACTTTGACTAGATGGACCTTTCTCGGCAAAGTAATGTCTCTGCTCTTTAACATGCTATCTAGGTTGGTCATCGCTTTTCTTCCAAGGAGCAAGCGTCTTTTCATTTCATGGCTGCAGTCACCATCTGCAGTGATTTTGGAGCCCAAGAAAATGAAGTATGTCACTGTTTCTATTGTTGCCCCATCTATTTACCATAAAGTGATGGGACCAGATACCATGATCTTCATTTTTAAAATGTTGAATTTCAAGCCAGCTGTTTCACTCTCCTCTTTCACTTTCATCAAGAGGCCCTTTCGTCCCTCTTCACTTTCTGCCATAGGGTGGTATCATCTGCATATCTGAGGTTATTGATATTTCTCCTGGCTGTCTTGATTCCAGTTTGTGCTTCATCCAGCCCAGCATTTCTCATGATGTACTCTGCATACAAGTTAAATAAGCAAGGTGATAATATACATCCTTGATGTACTCCTTTCCTAATTTGGAACCAGTCCGTTGTTCCATGCCCGGTTCTAACTGTTGCTTCTTGACCTCATACAGATTTCTCAGAAGGCAGGTCAGGTAGTCTGGTATTCCCCATCTCTTTAAGAATTTTCCACAGTTTATTGTGATCCACACAACCAAAGGCTTTAACATAGTCAATAAAAGAGAAATAGATATTTTTCTGGAATTCTCTTGCTTTTTCTCTGATCCAATGGATGTTGGCAATTTGATCTCTGGTTCTTCTGCCTTTTCTAAAACCAGCTTGAACATCTGGAAGTTCTTGGTTTATGTACTGCTGAAGCCTAGATTGGAGAATTCTGAGCATTACCCTGCTAGAGTGTTCGATGAATGCATTTGTGCAGTAGTTTGAACATTCTTTGGGATTGCCTTTCTTTGGGATTGAAATGAAAACTGACGTTTTCCAGTCCTGTGGCCACTGCTGAGTTTTCCTAATTTTGCTGGCATATTGAGTGCAGCACTTTAACAGCATCATCTTTTGCTCATCTCACTTTTCACTTTCATGCATTGGAGAAGGAAATGACAACCCACTCCAGTGTTCTTGCCTGGAGAATCCCAGGGGCGGGGGAGCCTGGTGGGCTGCTGTCTCTGGGGTACATTTCTGTCCTTTATTGTGCCCATCTTTGTATGAAATGTTCCCTTGGTATCTCTAATTTTCTTGAAGAGATCTCTAGTCTTTCCCATTCTATTGTTTCCCTCTATTTCTTTGCATTGATCACTTAGGAAGGCTTTCTTATCTCTCCTTGCTATTCTTTGGAACTCTGCATTCAGATGGATATATCTTTCCTTTTCTCCTTTGCCTTTTGCTTCTCTTCTTTTCTCAGCTATTTGTAAGGCCTCCTCAGACAACCATTTTGCCTTTTTGCATTTCTTTTTCTTGGGGATGGTTTTGATCACTGCCTCCTGTACAGTGTCACAAACCTCCGTCCATATTTCTTCAGGCACTCTATCAGATCTAATCCCTTGAATCTTTGTCACTTCCACTGTATAACTGTAAGGGACTGTGTTCCTATTACCAGCCTTTATCCACTCTGTCCTATAATCATCTTCCTCACCCACTAGGGCAGTTGAGAACTGTTTGAGGGCAAGGGTTGTCTTTGTATACTCAGTGACTGGATCATAACTGGTCGTGAGACAAGGTTTGTTCAGTGTTTGCCTGGATTTGACTAGGAGAAGGAGCTGGATTCAACCTCCAGTGAAGATCACCACTGGCTGAGGGTCCAGCCAGGGGATGGGCTGACTTTCTATAGCCAAACTGCCACTCTCTCCTTGAATGTGCACTGCTTGCTGCTGTGTCCTGTGTACTTGATGATAGCCTGCACTAAATCCAAGAAGCTTGTTCTCCTTTTGGATTTGGCTCACCTCAATAAAAGCGTTGTTTCATTATTCTTCATTTTTTTCTCCTGGTGAGTGGGGCTCTGGACATTTTTTCCTAACTTGTCTATACTTGAAACAATGTTATGGCATATCTCCTTACTAAATTATAAACTATGGGAAGTACTGTATTTGAAGTTAGAGAAAAGCTGGATTTGGTTAAGTCTGTGCTTTTTTGGGCTTCCCTGGTAGCTCAGATGGTAAAGAATCCACCTGCAGTACGGGAGACCTGGGTTGGATCCCTGGGTTGAGAAGATCCGCTGGAGAAGAGAATGGCTCCCACTCCAGTATTCTTGCCTGGAGAATTCCATGGACAGAGGAACCTTGCAGGCTATAGTCTATGGGGTCACAAAGAGTCACACATGACTGAAAGACTTAAATGTCAGTATTCAAATGTTTGTGACTTTGGCAAGTCATTTTAACCTCCTTCCACAAGCCTGTTTCTCATCTGTAAAATTCGGATGGCACTTGACCTATCTCACAGTGTGGTTATGAGGATAAAATAAGATTGTGTGTGAAAGTGCTTTGGAAAACTGCAAAATCAACTGCAAATGGAATTTTGTATTAGTTCTGTATTCCCTTCTGACATCTAGCACCATGCCTTGCCCAGAGTAGTTTGCTCAATACATTTTTGTTGAATGACCAAATGAATTGGCAAGAGAGATGATGCTATCTGTGGGAATAAAGGACATTTAATAGAATCAGGGAAAACAGATCATTTGGCAATAGAAACATCCATATGGTGAGTGATAATTCAGAAGCTGGGCATTTATGGATAGCTCCAAACCCACATTCCCAATGTCTGCTCTTTGTTTTGCTTTTTTAAAAAAAATGAATTTTCTTTTAACGTGACTTTGGCAGCTGAGATAAGCTGTTAAATTTGACTTGAAGCTAAAAATGCAGTCTTTTCAAAGCAGGGTTGGCCCCAGGCAATACTGTGAGGTCAGCAAAATGTACTCTCAGAAATCTTTCCTCCCTTGATGGTAACTTTTCCTCCTACCCACACTGCAGGGCCTGGATAAAGTTCTGTTTACTTCCAAGCACTGAAGACTTTTGTATTATCCTTTGTTTCTAAGAAGCATTCACCTAAAAGGGTCAGGAACTAAGTCTCTCTGGTTAATTTTCATTTGAAAGAAGGATTCCTAGAGATGGACTATTTTTATCAAAAGGAATAAATAAATTTCAGGCATTAAAAGAAATACAAAGGGTTATCAGCCTCATTCAGATCACTGTGGTACTTATTTCACCTACTGCTGTGGTCTCAATCCTGGAGTTATTTAGAATCACCCAGAGAACTTCTTAAAAATACTGATAATTGAGATTTAATTCCACTGGACTAGGTTCAGTCAGTCCAGTTGCTCAGTTGTGTCTGACCCTTTGCGACCCCATGGATTGCAGCACCCAGGTCTCCCTGTCCATCACCAATTCCCAGAACTTGCTCAAACTCATGTCCATCAAGTCAGCAAAGCCAACCAACCATCTCATTGTCTGTGGTCCCCTTCTCCTCCTGCTTTCAATCTTTCCCAGCTTCAAGGTCTTTTCCAGTGAGTCACTTCTTCGCATCAGGTGGCCAAAGTATTGGAGCTTCAGCTTCAACATCGGTCCTTCCAATGAAATTTCAGGATTGATTTCCTTTAGGATTGACTGGTTGGATCTCCTTGCAGTCCAAGGGACTCTGAAGAGTCTTCTCCAACACCACAGTTCAAAAGCATCAATTCTTCCCCACTCAGCTTTCTTTATGGTCCAACTCTCACATCCAAACATGAAAAGTGAAAGTGAAAGTCACTCAGTTGAGTCTGACTTTTTGCAACCCCATGGACTACACAGTCCATGGAATTCTCCAGGCCAGAATACTGGACTGGGTAGCCTTTCCTTTCTCCAGGGGATCTTCCCAACCCAGGGATCGAACCCAGGTCTCCCGCATTGCAAGCGGATTCTTTACCAGCTGAGCCACCGCATGACTACTGGAAAAATCATAGCGTTGACTAGACGGACCTTTGGTGGCAAACGAGTGTCTCTGCTTTTTAATATGCTGTCTAGGTTGGTCATAGCTTTTCTTCCAAGGAGCAAGATTCTTTTCATTTCATGGCTGCAGTCACCATCTGCAGTGATTTTGGAGCCCAAGAAAATAAAGTATGTCACTATTTCCATTTTTACCCCATCTATTTGCCATGAAGTGATGGGATCAGATGCCATGATCTTCGTTTTTTGAATGTTGAATTTTAAACCAGCTGTTTCACTCTCCTCTTTCACTTTCATAAAGAGGCCCTTTAGTCCCTCTTTGTTTTCTACCATAAGGGTGGTGTCATCTACATATCTGAGGTTATTGATATTTCTCCTGACAGTCTTGATTCCAGCTTGTGCTTCATCCAGCCTGGCATTTCGCATGATGTACACTGCATATAATTTAAATAAGCAAGGTGACAATATACAGCCTCGATGTACTCCTTTCCCAATTTGGAACCAGTCTGTTATTCCATGTCCAGCCCTAACTGTTGCTTCTTGACCTCATACAGATTTCTCAGGAGGCAGGTCAGGTGGTCTGGTATGCCCGTCTCTTTTAAGAATTTTCCACAGTTTGTTGTGATCCACACAGTCAAAAAGCTTTAACATGGTCAATAAAGCAGAAGTAGATGTTTTTCTGGAATTCTCTTGCTTTTGCAATGATCCAATGGATGTTGGCAATTTGATCTCTGGTTCCTCTGCCTTTTCTAAATCCAGCTTGAACATCTGGAAGTTCTTGGTTCACATACTGTTAAAGCCTGGCTTGGAGAATTTTGAGCATTACTTTGCTAGCATGTGAGATAAGTGTAATTGTGCAGTAGTTTGAACATTCTTTGGCGTTGCCTTTCTTGGGGATTTGAATGAAAACTGACCTTTTCCAGTCCTGTGGCCATTGCTGAGTTTTCCAAATTTGCTGGCATATTGAGTACAGCACTTTAACAGCATCATCTTTTAGGATTTTCAATAGCTCAGCTGGAGTTCTATTAACTCCACTAACTTTGTTCACAGTGATGCTTCCTAAGGACTAGGTTCAGACCTGAGCATAGGTCTTTTTGGGGAACCTCTGATTTAAACCTAAATTGGCCCTGCTTTTGAGAGAAGGAAAAGCTGAATGCCATTGGAAGATTAAACCTTGAAGTAGGATGGAGGTAGAAAGAGTCAACTCCATAATAAGCAAGTGCCTGGTAGCACCAAAGGAATAAGTAGTCTGTGACTGATTTGTCCCCCACTCCCAAACCCCCAGGGGAAACTGCCTGGCCCTGTTAGTCCTTAAATCTACTTTCCAGATGGTTCACAGGTAGGACAGTGCATAAAGTTTCTGAAACAAGGGGATAAATACTCTAATGGTTGCTATACCCAAGTCAGTAAATCTTCAGTTGATAACTTTAGAAATGATATAACATAGAAATGATCTTGTTTTTAAAAATGAAATGTGTCATTTATTTACATTTTACTGAACATCATAGATTCAGCATTTGTAATTAAGTTCCTTGCTTTATAAAGCAATTCCAGGATGGGCAAAGGGTGAATACACAGTGTATAGTTGGAGCATCATTGGTTAAGCTTTGGCCTTCTCAGTCATCCCCCAGCAGTCCCTTGTTGCTGATAGCATAACAAAGCCCTTATTATGATAAAATTTTTACTATGTCACCATTGCTTGGTTTGACGCATCTGTATTTCTCTCCTTCAAAGATCGTCCTTCAGAAAAATGGATAAAGAACATGCACCACCTTTTCCCCAGAAGTTGTCTTTTCTGGACACATTCTTAAACAAGGCTTACTGCAGAAACATGTTTCTGAGCAAGCACTGTCTGCTGTTTTTAAGGAAAATCCCACCCATGAATAACAAGGCTTCAAAGAGTGACTATTTACTGACAAGCCCCTCCTCAGAGATGTCTAGAGAAGAACCCAAACCAAGCACCCTGGGGAATCCCTGTGATCAAAAAAGGAAAACTGCTTACACTCTGCCTTTTTAGAGAGATGCCTACAGAGAAAGAGGGATGGACATTAGATAGTCCTGTCTTTATTTGTATCTCTTCCTTTATGCATATATTTACTTTCATAAATAGCTACAGATTTATTTACTTGATTAAAAGGCCAGTAATAACTATACTTCATCTGGCGGTATTAAGTTTAATTAATGTTTCTAAGGTATGAGTTGAACTCACAAGTTGAAAGATTCTGTGTATGGAATATGTGTACAGTGCCCAATTGGGTTTAATCTGATAATGCCATAAATGTATGGTGTCTACATTGCACAACTTTATTATTGTGGTTTCATTGAGTTAACCATGAAAAACGTATTTTACTGTTGAGACTGTCTTTAATATTTGCTGACAAACATTTCGGTAGACACCAAGGTGGCGCTAGAGGTAAAGAATCCACCTGCCAATGCAGGTGACACAGGAGACAAGGGTTTGATCCCTGGGTCGGGAAGATCCCCTGAAGGAAGAAATGGCAACCCACTCCAGTATTCTTGCTTGGGAAGTCCCATGGACAGAGGAGCCCGGTGGGCTACAGTCCATTGGAGTCACAAAGAGTTGGACACGACTGAACATGCACGCATGATTGTATGCTTTGGTTAGCCCCAATTAGTTGATTCTTGACGTCAAAGATATTTTACAAAGCAACGTGGGTTTTTCTTCCTTTTAAATTGGTCCAAAGTTCCAAAAAGACACAAAGTTCTAGTCGTCATACATTACATAGTAATATCTAAGTTGGTCTGTGCCACAAAATGTAAATGTTAAATTTTTAAAATTACATAAATTACATATCCATACTAAGATGTGCTAAATATGTAAGAATTGACCTGGACAAAATAAAGGTTGTAAAATGTCAAAAGGAAGATTTTTCTTAATCAAAAAGAAAAAATATTTTCCTCTAAATCTCACTTAAGGATATTTCATGGAAAACTTAACTAGTAGGTTAGCTACTGGGTCATTCAAAGTGAGCCTAGAGCTCAAGAGCCAAGCATCTGTGCTTTTAGAGCTAACATGTAACACGGAAGACTGAAGGGCTTAGATAACCACGTCAGATTGGGAGCTATTATTACAACCACATAGTTGAATATTAACAGGACTCAGCTATCCTGTATGTTAGCATAAAAGTTTATCTTTGTATGGCACTAAAATTTGTAATTTTTTAAATAGCTAGCACCTCCATACATCCTTCTAAGGAATATAATTACATGAATTGGAACATGGCCTGGTTTTTTTTTTTTTTTTTTGGGCTTGAAAGGTCCCTGGTTAAACTGCAAATCCTCCTAGAAATGGTACCACTTTTGAGCTATTATCAGTTGGCCCATCCATATAACCTTCTAAGGAATATAACTACATAAATGAGAATGACCTTTATCATTTAGTCCTGAAAATTGGCCAGTTAATCTTCCCTTATGAAGACATGGTGTTATTTTATTCTCATGCAATGAAGTATTCAACTCAATAAGTATTTACTCTGTATTCACAGTTGTTCAGCACCATGTGAAATGTGAGACACAATAAGGGAGGGTTTAATATTTTGGGACACCTTCCCTGGCCTTAAGAGCTTACATGTCTCATATTGGGCAGGAAGAACAACATGGCACATTCAAAACAAATAGGAGCCCAATCTTTCCCCTTTGAGGCCTCTTATCTCTCTCCTCTGTGGCCCTGGGCCCTAAGTTCCATTTAGAGCCTTGCTTTCAGCCTGTTGTCATCAAACCGCACACAGCTTGATAGTGGCCCAAGGTGGTACCTTTTCTAGGAGGATTTGCTTTTTAATGAAGGATTTTTAAGACAATAAAAAATAAAAAGTGGAACTGTGTAAACAAAATTAGAAAACTGACTTATTCTTAGGATTCTGATTTGTCTGTCTCAAACTATACAATACAAAAGCCTAGTTTGGTTTCCATACTGTCTACTTTGGCCTGCAGGGTAGACTCCAAAATTTTTTACTTCACCTGCCAGGCATCCTTGAGCCTCATCTTTCTTACTTCCAACCAGACATACTACTTTCCAGCCTCACTGCATTTTTCGTATTTCCATAAACAGGCCAGGTCCTTTCACAACTCCCTGCTTTGCCCCCGTTTCCACTGCCCAGGGTGCTTTTCAGTCCTCTCCCCTCGTCTTTTTGGCAGCTCCCTCTTTGAGACCCAGCATAAACTTCAATTCCTCTGTGAAGCTCAAACTATTCTAGACTTCTCTCAAATGCCTTTCACCTGTTCCCACAGAACTTAGTACGTTGGTTATAGTACTGTTACAGAAACTAATTTTGAAACTCTTCTCCCACTGCTTCTCAGTGACAGGACCTGGTATTGTGTCTGGCATACAAAGTGTTTCAGTACACGCTCCTTGAATGTTTCTGCGGTTAGGAAGAGCAACAGGTTGGGGAATTTAGTTTTGTTTGCCAGGTTCTCCTACCTCCCCTTCCCCAATACCCTCGGGTTAAAGAAAAACTCCCAACGAGGGATTTACATGGCTTATTGTTGTTAATATAACCAAATTTAAAGGTTTGTTTTTAGGGTTAATGTTTTAAATTTTGGGCTTTATACTATATTGGTAGAAAACATTGACTTTTACCGATATTGCTCTCTTAAAATGTCTGGAGAAATAACATGAACCAGGATTTCGTAAAAAGAAGTGGCTTTGTTTAGTCTGTAAATTACCGGGTTAACGGCTGATGGGAGTTGGAGCTGGGATTGGCCCTAGGAATTGTGCTAGAGGGACGTGTTAGTTACCTTCCTGTTTTTTGACCTTAAAATGCACCCTTTTAACTCTAGCCAGCCATCTTAGAGAATGCTTCCGGTAGGGTAGGAAGGTAACAGGATTTGCATGTTACTGAGAAAAGTATCAAAACTCAGTACTGAATCAGCGCTGTCCTTGACATGAAAGAGAAACAATGTATAGCTCAACTGAATGAAAAACTCATCTATCTTCTTTGTATCTAAGCTCTTTTCCTTTTCCTGTCCTATCTTAACATCGTGACATCCTCCCTAGCATCAGGCATAATGGCATGACTGTTTTCCTCCATTTCGAGTTACTCCTCTCGCCTTGCAACCCCTCCTTACTCCTTTATCTCTTTGAAAGTTTCTATTCTCCGTTCCTTTACTTTTACTCCCTCCCTCCCTCTTATTTTCCCAGCTAGCTCACCCCGCCCCTCACCGTCACCACCTTCCCTCCCCTGCAGACTCCTTCCCGCTCCTTCTCCCGCCACCACCCCTCCCTGCCCGCCTCGCTTTCTGGAAGCTCCAATCCGCAGCTCCGAAGGTGTCTCGAAGGCCCGCCCCCTCCTTCCTTTCCCCTTCTCAGCCCCCCCTTCTCCCTCCCCCCCCCAAGTCCTGCAGACCTGGGGGCTTCGGGATCTGGGCGCTATGAAAAGTGTCTGCCCAGTCACTTCCGGTAAGGGCGTTGCGGTGCGAAGCTTCCCGCGGGACCTTTTAGGAGAGGGTGGGAGTTATCGGTGGGCCGGGGGAGGAGAGTGCTGCCTAGGAAGGGGAGCTGGAGAGGGAGGGGTAGGGAGAGCGAGTGCGAGGGCAGAAGCGCGAGCGTCTCCGGCGCCTCAGCGGCCCCTTTCTCACCGCCTCCCCCCACTCGAGCTCCCCCGCCCCCCGGGCGCCTGCAGTGTTGCTCTCCAACCCCCCCCTTTCGCGGACTGACGCCGCTCCTCCCTCGGCGCCGCGTGACCGGAAGTGGCGCCATCTTTAGCCTCCTGTGCTATTGACAATAACAAGCTCCGGTTCTCTCCCCCTCCCCCCTCCCCCCAAGCACTGCATCTCCCCTCCCAGAGAGAGGGAGAAAAGGAGGAGGAGCTGCAGCCTCACAGACTTACTGAGTCGCTCCTGCAGAAAGGGGGGAGAGAGACTGAAAAGCAGGGGAGGGGGACGGCACGGCCGTTTACCTGTCTGCCTCCTCATTCGCTCTCCCCCCTTGTTCTGCTCACTCCTGGTGTCAGCCTATCCTCCTTCCCAAACCCTCCCATTCCCCGGGTGGAGCCCCCCTTCACTTTCCTTCTCGTCCTCTGTGTTTCTCCTCTCTTTATTCCCTTCCCCCTCTAGCATTGCCACCTTCTCTCCTACACGCACGCAGGCATATAAACGTAGGTTTTTGATGCTCGTCTGCCTGTTGACCCCGCTATTTTCATGTTTCCAACAGGTTTTTCTTCCCCCAATCCCTCAGCTGCTGCTGCTGCTCAAGAGGTCAGATCAGCCACTGATGGTAATACCAGCACCACTCCGCCCACCTCTGCCAAGAAGAGAAAGTTAAACAGCAGCAGCAGCAGCAGTAGCGGCAGTAACAGTAGTAACGAGAGAGAAGACTTTGATTCCACCTCTTCCTCCTCTTCCACTCCTCCTTTACAACCCAGGGATTCGGCATCCCCTTCAACCTCGTCCTTCTCGTGCCTGGGGGTCCCAGTGACTGCTCCCAGCCACGTACCGATACAGAAGAAGCTGCGTTTTGAAGAAAACCTGGAGTTTGTAGGGTTTGATGCGAAGATGGCTGAGGAATCTTCGTCCTCGTCCTCATCTTCACCAACTGCTGCAACATCTCAGCAGCAGCAACTTAAAAATAAGAGTATATTAATCTCTACTGTGGCTTCGGTGCATCACGCAAACGGCCTGGCCAAATCTTCCACCACCGTCTCTAGCTTTGCTAACAGCAAGCCTGGCTCTGCTAAGAAGTTAGTGATCAAGAACTTTAAAGGTAACCAGGGCCAAAATCCATGATCACGTACTCAGGATTTGACACTTGAGTGGTCACGTGCTCTATTTATGCTAATATGTTAAACAGTATAGAGGTGGCCTAATGTTTTATGCATAATCAATGAGGAGGAGGGAGGTCCTTTTTGGGTGGAGGGTTCATTTTCCGGGGGTGGTTAGTATCCTTCTGCTGAAGCATACACCAGGTATTTCTGTGCAGTATTTTGAGGTCTGTGTCAGCCTGTTGTATCTGATCTGTTATTCTTCATAACATTGACAGTCGGTATGATTGATCCGGATTTTACAGGTGAGAAATTTGTACTCTAAAAATGTTTATTTATTTCAGGTGCATAGTGAACCTTGGCACTGCTGGGATTTTTATTTTTATGCTTCAGTAGGCCATATTATATAGTCCCTAGAAATTCAGGTAGCAATAGTGATCTTTTCATGTTCCAAGAAGACTTTTGGTTAGATTTATAATGTTGAATACTACATTCTTGAAACTCATGGAAGCAGTAGTTGGAGAAAGGTATTTATGATTTCTGCATTTCTTTCCAAAGGTAGGGTTTGGAAATGAAAAATACTGTGTATACACAGAAGTAGTAACTCTAGTAGTAACTCGTCTATTTTTTTTTTTATCACTGAAATGGGTTTTAAAGTACTGACCTGCAGCTTTTAGGAGAATTTGTTCAAGCTTTTGAGGTATGTGATTGAGAGTATTGTGAAGGCATTGATGCAAATATAAAATCAGCAATTTTGCATAATGTAATTGAGCTGACTTACTTTTTAATCTATTGAGTGTGTTTTGGTTTCTCTGCCTGACTTTTTCAGCACCCTAACTGGCAACTAATGCTAAAATGTTTATTAAGTGGAGAAGTCAAATGAATGAACTAAAGTAATATTGACCAGATCAGTGCCTTGTGACTAAATATTAGTATTGAGAAAATTAGATTCCCCATGCTTGTATTTTCATCATTCGTGTAGAAATCAGGAATATGCTCTATTTTGTCTCAAGCAGAGTGTTGTTTATTTTTTAACCTTTTCTTTTTCCTATCACTCCCATTCCCACCTCCAGGCTCTCAAGTGTTGTAATCTTGCTGATTTAATAGTAGACGTTTCTGAAGTAAATATTAATTGTAATTGACTAGCTTGTTCACTGTTTTACTTTAAATATATCAATTTAATAGCCAAGGATTTTTAAAGAGATGAGCTATGACCCTAATTGTATTTGTATACTGGTTTCAGAGATTTTGTTTGAGTTTTTGTTTCTCCCCCTTCTAAAATAGAAACACATTATTAAGGTATCTAGATGTTGTAATAAACAATTGCTGGTCAAGGAAGTTTAAATTAAAGCCTGGATTAAGATGTTCTTGTTCATTCTGAAAGTGCTACATAGGTTCTGGAGTTACCAGGATGTTTTGATTTTCTTATATTTCATTCTGCTCATAAATGTAGTTTAAATTAAAACATGAATTAAGATATTTCTCTTCATTTCTGTAGATGGTACATAAATATGGGAGTCAAGTAGACCTGAATTAGAATCCCAGTTTTGCCACTGACCATCTGTGGTGACCTTGGGCAAACTTTAGTAAATGAGTCTTCCAGCCTGTTTTCCTTAGTTGCAAAAAAAGGATAATAATACCATCGTTAGGTCTATGGGGTCGCACAGAGTCGGACACGACTGAAGCGACTTAGCAGCAGCAGCAGCAGCAGCAGGACATTTTTAGGAAGATTAAGATGTTTATAAAGTACTTTGTATATAGCAGGCACTCAGTATTTTAAATCTCAGGTACAAAATTCATGTTGACTTAGGTTTTACACATGATGGAATAGGATCAGGATTAGTTTTATTTGTCATTTTCAGATTTTTATCTTTTGAAACAATTCAGACAATAGAAAAAACTCTCACCTTCAGTTTTAATAGGTGAGATAAAATGACTTACACTGTTCTGGCATTTGAAATTTTATTACTAAGCCTAAATATAATGGTTACTTTAATGATTAGGTATGATAATTATAAACATCACAATTTATGCTTGGAGAGCAATAACGCTAGTAGTTTATGGATCCTTTTGTTAGTATATCTTGCATGTTATTCTGATTATCATCCTTTTATATATCATCTAGATAAGCCTAAATTACCAGAAAACTACACAGATGAAACATGGCAGAAGCTGAAAGAAGCAGTGGAAGCTATCCAGAATAGTACTTCAATTAAGTACAATTTAGAAGAACTCTATCAGGTATGTATAGATGTGGATAACCAGATTTGGTTAGCGTAAATTGAGGTGCAGTGCATATGGAGTTTACTTTCCGAAATGGGTGCTTATGTAGATTTTTGGTTCCCTTCTCGTTCCAATTTCTTGATTAATGCATGCACTGTTTTATAAACAGACCATATATTCTGACATCAACTATGGCTACAGTCTGATTGGTATAAATTGGGCTTATCTTGGACCCTTCTAACTAGGATTTACAGTTAGGAGTACCTTGGTATAGTAAGTTTTACCTGTAATAGAAACCTGTAGCTTGGATCCCAAAGATAATTTCTGGTGACATTTTCTGTTGTGATACTTCTTGCTAAGTGGTGTTACCTATAGGAAAGGCCTCAAGAAATGCTGTATACTTTATTCTACCTCTTTCCTGTTAGCATGCTTTTGTCATTTATTTCTCTTCTTCTTTATGTTTGTCTTATCTCTCAGCCTACAAGACACACCTTAGCCCCCAAAATGAGCAGCAGGTTGTTCATCAACTTGGTCTGAGGTTCAGATTTGTTTCTTTTGCTTAACAAATGGATCTGTCCTTGAAATGTTTAACTTAAAAATACAGTTACTGATTTAGACTTCTGTTACCAAGAAAGATGCTTTGCCCTACTGTATTTTTGCCACAACCAATTCAAGAAGTTACTTTCCATTCTGGTGTCAACAGTTTCATATTTTAAAAAAGTGCTGCACAGTCCAATGGCTTGAGTTTTTGTATTGATGAGTATCTTGTAAGAAAGTATGTTGGTCCAGTTTATCAAAATTTGTAGTTTTCATATATTAATTTTAGTTGAAGAAGTAGTATGGTGATGGACAAATAGTGGATCAGGAGTCAAAAGACAAAGGGATCTAGTTTTGGCTGTATTAGCCTGCGATCTTGGGCAAGGTATTAAACCTCTCTCAGCTTCTGTTTCCTCCTCTGTAAACAGGGGGAAGAACTGCTGTATCTATTTCACCAAGTTGCCCATAGGACTCAAATAAGATGTTTGTGAAAAATACCATGAAGCACTATGATAGAAATATAAGTTGATGTTATCACTAGTTATTTCATAAGCCACAGTATGATTTTTTACTTACAGTGTGTCAGTTGAGATCACCAGTTTCTGTTTATATTTAAATATATCAGTACATGCCAAACTCTCAGAATGGTGCCCACTGTATAGTAATAATGCTGTGTGGTACACACAAGTGTCAGGTAATAGTAGTGGTACTAAGGTATTACTAAGGATAAGCCCACCTCATTTGGTTGTGTTGGTACATTACACATGTGGATCCTGAGTTGTACAATAATAAATGTAGAATTGTAGTTAGACTTGAAGCGGTTATGTGGTCCAGTGTCTTTTCTTCATATAGTGTCTATGATAGCCTGCAAAGTAGGGTTATCTCGTTTAAGCATTATAGAAACACTGTGAACTAGATAAGGCAGTAGTTATTATCCCCACTCTATGAGGAAATGAAATCTCAAAGGGACTCTGTGCACTGGAGAGCATATTGGCAGAGAGGGGACTTAAACTGAGATGCCCAAATTTTTAGTCCAGTGCACGCACTCCACATGCCTCTGTAGTGCAGTGTTTGAAGCAAATAAATACTCTTACTTTAGGGGGAAAAAACTCTGTCATCAGAGAAGGTAATTTTTGTTCATACATGCATGTATATGGTGTTTCTTTGGATATGCTGGCATACAGCTTTAATTTCAGTAATGTGTTACATATTTCACATTTATAACATTTAGTTTCTAGTTTTTTAATTGGTGGAATTGAAATTAATTTCAATTGCTTTACAGGGTCATGTTGGTTTCTGCTATACAACACAAATCAGTCATAATTATATATCCATATATATAGTCTCTCCTTCTTGAGTGTCCCTCCCCTCCCCCCATGCCACCCCCCTGGGTCATCACAGAGGGCCAGACAGGGCTCCCCGTGTTCTGTAACAGCTTCCCACTATCTGTCTGTTTTACACATGATAGTGTACATATGTCAGTGGTACTTTCTCAATTCATCCCTCGCCTTCCCCTGCTGTGTCCACAAGTCCGTTCTCTACTAGGTTTCATCCACTATCATTTTTCTAGGTTTTGTATAAGTGACTTAATATACAATGCTTGTTTTTATCTTTGTGATGATTGTAGTTGTTAATGAACTCTATTTACTTTACTTTGAATATTTTTCTGGAGCTTGTGGGTTAAAAACTATTTTTCCTGATAAAATTTTTTTGGGGGCTATGCAGTATGGTTTGTGGGATCTTAGTTCCCTGACTAGGGATAAAACCCGCACCCCCTACAGTGGAAGCACGGAGTCTTAACCCCTGGACTGCCAAGGAAGTCCCTTTTCCTGATAAATTGTTTCTGTTAAATCTCTTTATGTTTCAGGAGCTCATAGCTCACATTTTTTGTGTGTTTTTCCTTTCTTATACTTCAGAATTTCTATCTGGTGTTGTTCAGTTGCATTTCTTTAGCCTAAAATCAGTTATAACTTTTCACTGTTAGCATTTTTAATAATACTTTACTACTTCTGCTATAATAAATTTAAAAGTATTTGTTTCTAGCTCTTTTGTTGTTTTCTACCTTAATTTTGTAAATGCTCCTTTGAATTGTTTTCAGAAAGATTATACTGAGATGTTCAAGTTCAAAAAAGAGGATAAAAAAGTTAAACTATTTCATGCCATCTGGATTTCAGGTGCTTGTTTGATTTTTGAGTGGTTGAAATGTAATTTAAAAGTACTCTCCTAAAATTGAAACAATATAGAAATATATAACATACCAAACAAAAGTTCCCTAGACTCCTCATTCCCCACCTCTCTCTCTCTGTCCTTGATGTAAATACTTATTTGGCATATGTCTATGCAGAACTTTTTTCTATGAATGAAAAACCATTTTGCTTTAAAGCTTAAGCATGGAAGTCTTCCCTAGTGTAGATTGCATATACTTCCTCTTAAGTTTTTAATTTCTAGAAAAGAACTTGCTGTTCTGAGTATATTTGCAATAAGTAAATGTCATCTTTTAAAAGTGATTCAAAGTGAGACTTATCTTTCCTCCACAACCTTGAAATCCTATAAGAGTGAGACAGTGGTTCTTGTTGTTTTGGTTTGGATATTTTTGTTTGTTTGCTTGTTTATTTTTTAATATTTATTTATTCTTCATTGTGGCATGCAAACTCTTAGCTGTGACATATAAGGTATAATTCCCTGACCAGGGATTAAGTTTGGGCCCTCTGTATTGGAAACACGAAGTCTTAGCCACTGGACCACCAGGGAAGTCTCTGCTTGTTTATTTTTGATTGACGACAGATAGGAGTATGGTTAAATGCACTGACTTTTGAATTGATCGGCCTGCCTTAGACTAGAGATCTGCAACTCATGATAACTTTGGGTCAGTTACTTCTCTAAGCCTTGGTTTTCTCATTTGCAAAACAGGGAGACTAACACTACCTGTATGGCATGGTTGTAAATAAATACTGCGAAAAAGTACTTAACTACACAGCCTGCTATATGTCTGTGTCATCGATGATGATAATGATAATAAATAGCATTTGAGTCTTTAAAAAAGATATCTTTATTTTGAGATTACATTTTATTATACAGCTCTAAAGCCACACGTTTTTAAATTCTAAATCCACACTAGGCCAGAACAGCTGGCTGATAGATTACATTCCAAAGGTGTGTCAGAAAATATCATTAGCCAAACTGAAAAAATAATAGAAAAAGAAAAGAACTGTCTAGGAACAGTGTCCCTCTGCACTTCTCAAGAATGTGTCTTGTTTTTACATGTGGTATCTTAATAGTTGGAATCTTGGTTTTAGTGTGTGACTTCTAAGTAATATTTTAAGTAATGGGATTATTTTCCTCATGTTCTCAGCCTTGTGTGAGTAGCTGTGTAGTGGTTTTGTGTGTGTGTGTGTGTGTGATAATTTTTTTTTATTTATTTATTGTTGGCTGTGCTGGGTCTTCATTGCTGTGCCGGTGTTTCTCTAGTTGGGGTGAGCAGGGGCTTCTCTCTAGTTGCAATGCTCAGGCTTCTCATTAAGGTGGCTTCTCTTGTGGAGGACATGCTCAGTAGTGGTGGCACATGGGCTTAGTTGCTCCATGGCATATGGAATATTCCTGAATTAGGGATAGAAGCTGTGTCTCCTGCATTGGCGGGCAAATTTTTTACCACTGAGCCACCAGGGCAGCCTCTGTGTAGTGTTTTTAAATCAGCTGCCTTTTTTGGAGCTGGCTGGTTATTTCTATACATTTATTCTTAATATAAATGTCTAGTTCTTATCTTTGAAAATAAGTTTAGTTCCTACTTCAGATCAGATGAAAATAATTCATTAATAATGGAAACTCTTGTTTGGTTTGCTTCTCGTGAAATAAATATTAAAAATAATGAGCCAATTAGTGATTGTAAATGAATCAGTTAGTGATTTATTAATCCAGTGGATGGCCACAATACTAGAAAGAAATAGTGCATCCATCCAAGTATAGCTTATTTCCCATTGTAAAATGGGTTTCTTAAGCAGTCATTGGATATGGGAGACTAGGTAGATTCTTAGCAGAGGTGATTATTCTGTGTTGATCACTAGCTATTGTGTTCTATAAGTTTAACTTGATATTTTTAAGCTTAGTCTGTCACATTACTATTACTCCTGTTTTTACTGAATTGATAATACTATCCCTGCTATTTATCCCACTACAAATTCTTAATCCTTGATAATTTGTCTTATTTAAGCTGTTTTTACTGGATGTAAAAAGAAAAATAATTTAGGTTTTATTATTTGGCTTCCTTCTTGAAATTCTCAGTTTTTGATATATTTTGATCATTTTATTTTAGCCATTTTTGCTAGATGTAAAAAGACATAATTTGAGTTTTATTGCTATGTCAGTTGAAAAGTTTTGTGATGTGCTTTTTCTTTCTCTATTTAAGCATAAGGTTTGAAAAATAAGCCCCAATTCATTAGATCAGAGACCAGAGTTCAGCACCCTGGAGGGAATTTCTTTCTTAAGTGTCTCTTGTTGCTGAATCAGAGTTTTCTAGATTTCCTCCCTTACCATTAATTTTTGCATTCTTTGTATTTTTTATCCTTGTTTTAATCTTCACTTTCTTAATTCTAGTCTTCTTAACCTCATTTCCACTCTTCATCCTAAATGGGAGCTTATGTGCCTTTGCTATTTCTTAAAACTTGTATTCCATAAAGCATCAAATTTCAGGAACTATAGTTTTGCATTTCATTTGCTACACGTTTATATTTTCTTTGGAGTTTTGTTTGTTTGTTTTTCTTCAGATAAACATGTTTCTGATGCAACCTGGAGGGAAGAGGCTGGGATTTGGAACAATAAAAGTTAAAACCTTATTAAAATGTTCCTATTTTATAGCTGACACCTACAAAAAGGATTTAAGGCACATATTTAACCAGTAGTGATTGGGAGCTTAAATAAAAAGATAGTTTTATTTAAGAGTCTTATAGAATTATCTAGATTGTTTAATATAAATAGTTATCTATGCAGTGAGGTTACATTAATAATAATTATACTAGATCAAACTTCCAAGGATTTCCAGAGTGTTTAGTGAAGTGTAAAATAATACATTTCTAAAATTCCTTTTCAAAGATCTGGAATAAAATAGAGTTTACCTCAAACTCCTAAGTGGTGATTTAACTCTTATTCGTATTTCTACCCCAGCACCTAACAGGATAGAGTTCTTAGTAAACACCCCATTCTTCTTGAGTCAGTGACTGTTTACTATGTGCAAAGCTAGACAAATGCCATGGACATATAGAGATAAGTTAGTCCTTGCTCCTGAGGTCTTTGTATTCTGGAAGGCTCATGAAGTTAGTAGTTCATGACCAGCATTTTTTTTAAAGAAGTAAAATAGAAAATATCAGAGTAGGTCACATATAGTAATGGTAGGTGCAGGTTCCTGAAGATGCTGTTTTGTTTACATAAATTTATTTTATGTGCAATGGATTGTGACATAAAATGTGTTTCTTACTGTGGCTTGTCAAAAACTTTTGAAAGCCACTGTTTTAGGCACACATGATTGTTCCAAACAAACCTTGCTTGAAAGTGAGGAAAACAGAGTATTTAGATCACGGGATGTATGGAAGATTATAAACCGACATGAGAGTAAATAATGGTAATATTGAACCTTGAATTCCATGCTAGAAAGTATGATGGTGAGAAAGATAGTGTTTTATTGGGGGAGGCAAGTACTTAAATTTTTTGAATATTTTATACATTCATCTGGCTCAAAACCCAAAAAATATTAGAGAGCATGTAGTGAAAAGTTTCACTTCCACTCCAACCTCCCTCCCCCAGCAAACAAATGTTATTAGGGATATCATTCCAGAAATGTTGCATGTGTACAAAAACAGCTGTGTGGAGGTTTTCTCAATTTTCTTTTTTAGATATATATATAAATGATAGTAGACCACTATACAGCACCACACCATAAAGTCCTTTGTATTTTTTTATACCTGTTAGGGAATTTCTCCATAACAGTACCTGAAGAGCTTGATGGAAAAGTTCTTAAAGATGGAAAATTACTGGATCTGGTCTATATGTTAAGCAGTCAAGGCTAAATTAGAGATTAGCAAGGGGTTCTGTTCCATCTTGACCTTCAAAACTCACCTTAGATCCTCCTGCCTTTGCCTTTCCTTCTTTTATTGCTTCTAATAACTTAAGCCTGGTGATAGAGGATGAGATGGTTGAATGGCTTCACCAATGCGATGGACGTGAACTTGGGCAAACTCTGGGAGATGGTGAGGGACAGGGAAGCCTGGTGTGCTGCAGCCCATGGGGTTGCCAAGAATCGGACACGACTTGGTGAATGAACAACAACAAACAATCTTAAACCTCTCTCCAACCAAGCACATGTGAAGCCATATGCATATAATGTGCATGCACACGCACTTAGTTGCTCAGTTGTGTCCAAATGGCAACCCACTTCAGTATTCTTGCCCGGAGAATCCCATGGACGGAGGAGCCCGGTGGGCTACAGTCCACAGGGTCGCAGTCGGACACGACTGAGCGACTTCACTTTCACTTTGATTTTTCATGGACTGTAGCCTGCCAGGCTCCTCTGTCCATTGAGTTCTTCAGGCAGGAGTACTGGAGGGGGTTGCCATTTCCTACTCCAGGGCATCTTCCCAACTCAGAGATCGAACCTGCATCTCTTGCATCTCCTGCATTGGCAGGTGGATTCTCTACCATTGCTCCACCTGGGCCCAATTCTCTTTTTCTCACTATTCCCATAAGCTCTTTATCCAAGTCCCTCTGGGTCTTTGGAACTCCATCTTGTTACTGCTGCTCAGCAAGCCTTTCCTGACTTTTCCCTGCCATAAAGATTGAGTTAGAGACCTCACCTCTATGTTTATCCCCATCATAGCACCTAATAGTGTGCTGTAATTACATATTTTCTGACCAATTTTCACTTTATGCTGTAAGCTCCTTCTGTGTGTAGGACACATTGCTAGTTATAAGTACATTAGTTTTTTGAATATTTATTATATTCACTTTGTTTAGAGCCCCAGAAGTATTAAAGAACATACAGGTACATGAGCTCATCGTCTGGTCTCTTTCTGTCATTAAGGAGAGTTGGGGGCCAGGATGTACACATTAAAAGATAGTGTTGATTCAGTGACAAGTCAGTATGGTATGATGGTTGATAGTGCCATACGAGTCATTGGTAGCTGAGACAGTTAAGGAAAGTTTATTGGAAGAAGTGGAACCTAGCTGAGTAGTAAGGGAATGTGGTATCCTGTATGAGAAGATAAACAGGTGGGATGAGAACTAATGTATGGAAGAAAGTATCAGCAGAAGGGAATAGTAGAAGTAGGACTGGGAAAAGTACTTGAAGTGGGAAATGTGAAGAAAATGCAGTACAAAGACAATTTAAGCAGGGAAACAAGAAATGCTGAGAAAATTAATCATTCAGAAGGAACACCAAGATACAATGAGAAGACTGCTAAAAGAGGAAGAGAGAGAGTCCATAGGGGATCTTTGTGAACCAGTCAGGCACATGAAATAAACGCACTCTTAGACATTTGTGGCCTGACCCAAGGCCCCATCCTAAGTGGTGGCCAGCAGGAACTTAGCTTCCTTATTCCTCTTTAGCTGCTGGATCTAAGTGGTCTGCTATTTGCTGGTAAGGTGTAGCACCTTTCCTCCTTTAGTATAAATGGTTTCATTTAAGCTTTCTTTTCATTTATGAGTTTATTTGCTGGACCTGCATGCTGAGAATATGACTTCCAACTACATATTTATAAAATTGCAATCCAACAGGACTTGGATGGTCCCTTAGAGTCAATTTTAATGGAATTTTTGCCTTCTGTTGTGGTGAAAAAGAAATCCTGGTGTTATACTTAAGTCATTACAAGTTGGAATTGTAGATTATTTCAGAGTTCTACCATGCCTGTTGTATTAAATTTGAAAGTCTTTTGATACACCTAAGAAGAAACTCAGTGAAATCTCAGTTTTGTCATTTTGGGATTTGACTATAAAAGACCAATCCAACAATTAGAAGAAATAAAAATTCAGTATTTCTTTAGTATTTAATGTTTATTCCATTGTGCAAAATTTAAAACATCTTTATTTAAATATTCTTAAGCTGCAATGTTGGAGACAAATCCTTGTATAATTATTTTCATTCTTATAACACTGCTTGCAACCAATTCTGCATTGCTCTGTTCAGGAAAACCAAAGAAAGTATAAATAAATTCAGTGGTAGTTGGACTGCCCAGTGAAAGTGAAAGTCACTCAGTTGTGTCCGACTCCTTGCAACCCTATGGACTATACAGTCCATGGAATTCTCTAGGCCAGAATACTGGAGCAGGTAGCCTTTCCCTTCTCCCCAACCCATCCAATAAACAATTGGTGAAATTATTTTTCAAACTCAAAATGGAATTCTGCTTAGGAAAACAATGAACGTTTTTATGAATAAGACAGAATTTATATGTAGCAGTTGTTATAAATTCAGTGTCTTTGCAAGTGGAGAGTTTGGCTTGATTCCCCCCATACTTAAACTGTACTGCCAGAATAAACAGATTTGGGGAGGGGTGGTATACTACACTGGTTATGAAAAAAGTTCACTAATTGCATTGATATTTGGTTGTTTTACCTTGTGTTTTAAATGGATGACATCCTTTTTAATAAGTTGACATGGTAGAAATAACAAATAATAGGAATTAGATGTAAATAATCAAGAAATATATATTCAGAGATACACACATTGACTCCTTAAGAAAGTATGTGTTTAATTTTGCAGGCTGTGGAAAATCTCTGTTCTTACAAGATTTCTGCAAACTTGTACAAACAGCTGAGACAGATTTGTGAAGATCACATCAAAGCACAGATTCATCAGTTCAGAGAATATCCTTTTAAAAACAAAAAACCTTGTATTTTCATCTTTTCCTCCTTCTGTCCCTCACTTTTTAAACCAGCTTAAAATGGAATGCCTATGTTTTGTAGATTTGTTGGTTTTTGTTCATCTTGCCTCTAGGGAAACAAAGAAGTAAAATTTCACGTTTTACCTCTAATTAGGGTCCAAATCTACATTGTACCACTAACGTAAATAAAATTTCTTTATGTCTTTACTTTTATTGTCCTAACAAATGTCCATTTGAGGAAAGATAATCAGGAAATAATAAACTGAAAACACAATGCTCAATTATATCTAAGACTTGCTTTTTGTTGTTTTGTTTTGACCTTGTGGCATGTGGGTTCTTAGATCCTAACCATAGATTGATCATACCCATGGCCCCTGGAGTGAAAGCACAGTCTGAACCACTGGACCACTGAGGGAGTCCCTAAGACTTGTCTTTAAAAGTTTTTTTCTTTCTTAGTGGACTCTAACATGTTTTTACAGTTTAAGAAGTAGCATTTTGTTCTATAAGTACTATTTAGTTTCATTTAGTATGTAGGGCTTTCCATATTTAAGACAAATGTGCACTTAAACATTGCATGTATTACTTGTCCTAAGCATTTAAAAAATATCCTTAACGTGTATCTCACAGACTCTTTGGATAGTGTTCTTTTTCTCAAGAAGATTGATAGATGTTGGCAGAACCATTGTAGACAGATGGTAAGATGGCAAAAAGCATTACATTTTAGTTAAATATTGTAGTTAAAATAAGTTTCTTCAAATACAAGAATATTAGTTTTAAAAGTTTTGCAATAGGGGGACTTAAAACTAATTTTGGTTGAGTTTTCTACTTTAAAATGGCAAGTTATGGGTAAACCAGTATTTTAGAATGACTTATACCTTAGAATCATTTTTATTTTTGTAGCACTATAAATAAGTGTTACATTTTGTCAGTCTTAATGGCTATCCCACCTGTTATTTGGTTACCTAGCAAAGTGTCTACTGGTCCTGCACTTTAGCTTATTCACATCACAACCTTTCCTTTTTCCCAATCTGGTATTATTTTAAACCTTATATTCTGCAAGTTAAAAATCTTAAAATCCATCCCACACACCCAAAATCCCACGTGTACAATTTTAAGACAGTTTCACCCTGAGAATTGTTGCTGAGGAAAAATTATATGCCCCTTGATTCTGTTTTGATTTTTAGTTAATTTTCAAGTTGCAAAGAGGTCATAGACCATTTTAAGTGTCTTTTTTTTCCTAGAAACTACAGCAAGAGTTAAGATTTATTAATAGTTTAATTAAAAATGGTATAGGCATATTCTCAGATGTGTTAATCTGTATGTTTGATCCTAGTAGTCTAGTATATATACAAG
>SJYT01026999.1:0-17450 GCA_006410635.1 Cephalophus harveyi | reverse complement strand
GATTCTCAGATGTGTTAATCTGTATGTTTGATCCTAGTAGTCTAGTATATATACAAGTAAACCGTGCAGTCTTATTTTATAAAATATTTCAGCTTCGCAACATATAAAAAATTGTTTGATTCTTTTTTTCACTGACAGATCATGATCAGGAGCATCTTTTTGTTTCTGGATAGGACTTATGTTCTTCAGAATTCAATGCTACCATCCATTTGGTAAGGATGCAAGAAAAAAAATTATGAAAAGATATGTTAACTGATAAATCATAGTCAAATCTTAATTACACTAATAGAAGAGAGTAATACAGGGAATATTCTCCTAAAAACTCACATTTAGCTTCTAGACTTGTATTTATAGCAGTTTTACCTTCTTATTTATGTCTTCTATGCTAATATTGGACATAGCTAACATTCTCTGAGTATACAAAAATTTATGAAGAAGTTTTTTTGTTAGCCAAAAGGATTGAAGTTTGCTCTGGACTGTCTGAATATGCATCATTTTGTTGCTGATCAAGAGTTCACTCATTATCTTTAACATTATTAGGGAAAATTCTATGTATACACAAAAATAGAAGAGTATAATGAGCTCTTGCCCCCACCATGTGCCTGGCGTTTACCTACAGCAATTATCAGAGTTCACTGATTTTTGAGTACTGAAGGCAGATGACAAATGAGCAATTAAGCCTTCATTACGAGTACAGTGAAGACCATTTTATAGCTTTGAACTAATTTTGTCTCTTGATTTGACCAAGGAAGAAATCCACCAAAGGAAATAAATCAATAAAACTTAGTTATGGAGGAAGATGGGAATTTAGCTTCAGTTCTCATTAAAGACAATGAGTTTCCTGTATGCTTTAATCTAATAATATTATTTAAAATTAAATATGTGGATTTTATACTTTTGCAGTTGTTGCTTCAAAGCCTGGAACCCTAATTAACATGTGGCGAGAAGTTAAGCTTCTCCAGAAGTGGTATCGTTTTAAATTAATTTAGATTTTGTGTATTTTTTTTTATTTTAGGGACATGGGACTGGAGTTATTTAGGGCTCATATTATAAGTGATCAGAAAGTCCAGAATAAGACAATTGATGGCATTCTTCTTTTGATTGAGAGGGAGAGGAATGGTGAAGCAATTGATAGAAGTTTACTCCGAAGCCTTCTAAGCATGCTCTCTGATTTGCAGGTAAGTTAACTACTTCACTTACTATAGAACTGATTGCTATACCTAGTCTGATGTTTAAAAAACAAACACAGAATTTCCTGGCGGTCCAGTTGTTAGAACTCCATGCTCTCACTGCTGAGGGGCCTGGGTTCAATCCCTGTTCAGGGAACCAAGATCCCACAAACCCCATGGTGTGGCCAAAAAAAACTTTAAAAAAGCCAGACTCATAATGCTGTTCACATAGAGGCATTCATAAACATTTATTGAATAATTGAGCTTTTTTACTTTATTACCCCCTCCCAGATTTATCAGGATTCTTTTGAACAACGATTTTTGGAAGAAACTAACCGACTGTACGCAGCTGAAGGCCAAAAATTAATGCAGGAAAGAGAGGTATTTAAAAATCATGATGAATAAATCCACTGTGTCTCGTAATAGACCCTACTTTATAGAACGTAAGCTGCCCTTTCATTTATCTTCCAAAAGTTATGCTGCTATAATTTTACATGTGATTTTACATATGATTCAACCCTGTCACATTTGACAGGGCTACTCCCAGGATCTTTTGGACTTGACATTCACTAAATGATTTATGGGGAGGAAAACAATATATAAAAAACTTATCTTTGTAGGTTCCTGAATACCTTCATCATGTTAATAAACGTCTAGAAGAAGAAGCAGACAGACTTATTACTTACTTAGATCAGACCACCCAGTAAGTATTACACGCTCAGCCTAATAGCCTTAACCTGTGCTGCGGAATCACTTAAGGCACTTTGGGCATCCCAAATGTTAGTAAGTATTTTAAGGTAAAACTTAAAACTTTTAACAGTTGTTTTCATAATGCAAACTTCAAGTTGTTCTTTTCCCTACTTAATAAGGATTTGATATTGGTTGTCCATATGTGTTTAGCATGTAATTAAAGAATAGTATTAAAAGCTAATGTGATCTTTGAAATCTTCAGGCTGATTAAAATTCAGCAAGTGTTCATAGGAGAAAGTATTTCTCTGCTTTCTTAAATATTACCAGCCAAGGAATTCCTATAAGCAGATAAATACTTCCTAGTAAAAGCAGAGAAGTTTAGGAAAAGCCAGCCATGGCAAGACCATGGAAATATTTATTTTATGATATACCAAAATTCTGAAATACACAGTGTTTTCCTTCTAGGCATAAAATAGTGTAACTGAGCACACTAAATTTATACAGAAGAGTAGGAATATTGAAATTAACAAAGTGAGCTAGTTAATTTTTTTATCCCCCAAGAGAGACTAAATTTTCAACAGAACCAAATGTCTAATTCTAAACTTTTTTTTTTCCTTATAGGAAGTCATTAATTGCTACTGTGGAAAAACAACTTCTAGGAGAACACTTAACAGCCATTCTTCAGAAAGGTAATTGGCAATTTACAAATAAGAGATTACTTTTAAAATAGTAAGTAGAAACATTTTTAAAGCTTGCCTTTTTAAAAGTTTGATAGCAGATTACTGCATTCCTGAGGTAGGACATAATGCTTTGCCTTTGTTCATCGTAGTAAACTTTTAGGAGGTGCCTCTTTGGTTAACTTTAAAAATACAAGAAGTGAGATGAGAGCAACTCCAGTAAAGAAACAGTAGGAATTTGGGGATTCTTAATTTTTAAGGAATAATAATAAGGAAATAGTAAATATTAAGTATTTAATATTAAATTAAGTATGTAAATATTAAGTATATTAAATAATAATGAAATGCATTCCTTTTTGCACTAAAGTGTTCTGTTTCTAGCATATAAAACCAAGCATGTCTATTAACCCTAAGTGATATATGAGCATACCCTGAATTTTACTTTAACAGTGTTACAAATAGGCAAAAGTCTTTTTCCAGCCATGTTTTGTATAAAGTATCTTAGAACTTTAATGCAGTTATACTTTTATTTCATTCTGAAACTCAAATACTTTAGGACTTCATTTAAACTTGGCCTATTATTGATGCATAATTTTTATATACCACAGGCCTTATCCAATACTCTGAAATATAACTGTGTATAGTAATACAAATATAATATGGCTATTGCATGTAGGAGGTATTTGTAACATGTATTTGAAAGTGAAGTGAAAGTCACTCAGTCATGTCTGACTCTTTGCGACCCCATGGACTATACAGTCCATGGAATTCTCCAACCTTCTCCAGGGGATCTTCCTAACCCAGGGATCAAACCTGGGTCTCCTGCATTGCAGGCGGATTCTTTACCATCTGAGCCACAAGGGAGGCCCAAGAATACCATATTTACACAGACCAATTTTTATAAGTTGGTTTATACATGTGATCTACTATGTTAAATGGTACAGACCATTATATAATTTTTGTTTTTATATAAGTTCCCTATATTTAGTTTTCACTTGAAAAGGTAATTATCTCTTTGAGTTTAATTCAAAGCACATCTCTATATTAAAATTCACAGACTAGTCATAGTTCAAACCAGTATCAGAATAATTTCAACTTCTTTTTCATTAAAATACCTGACATTTTTGTTCACTTTTTTTTTAAATACCAAATGTTTCAAAAATCAGGTTTAAATAACCTCCTTGATGAAAACCGAATTCAAGATTTATCTCTCCTGTATCAGCTCTTCAGTAGAGTTCGAGGTGGCGTTCAGGTTCTCTTACAACAATGGATTGAATACATTAAGGTATTAACATTAATCATTTTTTTTCCTCTCATGGCTTATAATCTGTACACCTAGAGTACATATGAATAAGTGTTTTCTTATTTGTTAGATCCTTTTGTTTTTCTAGTAATGGGGGTTTTGAGAGCAGTCAACCTGAGAATGATAGCCATGTGGCAAATTAACAATAAAACAGTTCTCTTCTTGATGTCTGATGTGATTTCTAGCTCCAGTAATTATAGTAGTGAATGTGGGAAAAGGAATAGGACTTTTTAAGGATCCAAATTTCTTTCCTTTGATCTTACACTGAAGGCATATTGCCATTTTTAAAAAAATTCAAGCTGACTTTAAAAGTAGGAAAAAAACCCTAGAAACTTCTACAGTAAGACCCCATTATGATATTTTATACCCAGTGGCTGTTCCTTACCTTGTGATTATAGATGAGTGGTATCAGTCTGGATGTTTTATCACTTTATCTTCTCTTTTCTTGATTTCAGAACCTGCTTTATTTTATTTAATTTTTTGAAATTTTAAAGTATGTGGGTATGTGTATACTTAAAATATGATTTGGGGGATTGTTTTCATTGCAGATAATTAAATTCTAGTAAAAATTTATTTCTGTTTTTTTAGGCGTTTGGTAGCACTATTGTAATTAATCCTGAAAAGGATAAAACCATGGTTCAAGAATTGCTGGATTTTAAAGATAAGGTTGACCATATAATTGATATCTGTTTCCTGAAGAATGAAAAATTTATCAATGCTATGAAAGAAGCATTTGAAACATTCATTAACAAAAGACCAAACAAGCCTGCTGAACTTATAGGTATTTTTCCAGTCCCTTTTCCCATTTAATGTTCTTCTTTCATAAGGCTTTGTATATTAACATCTTTGTGCCATGTCTTTCAATAACAGTCTAATTTATTTCTAGTTGCTTAGTAGGTGGTTTCTAAGAAGCCGGATACAAGGAGTAGTCCTTCATGCTAAAGAATATCTCAAAGCCCACATTATCAAATATGGTTTTTCTTTGTAAGACAGTACATTGGACCCTGTTTACTTTTTATATATAAAAAGCTTGATAGCTGTTTTACAAGCCTAGAGCAATTTAGAGGTGGGACAGGGTACTTTTTCTAGAGGCCCACACACAGGAAAGGCTAGCACAAAATTGCAGTTGCCAGTGAGAAAGAATGTTCAAGATGAAAATAAACCTAGGAATCTGGGCCAATTTAGAGTAGAGTGTGGTGTACTGCAGTTCTTCTCAGTTTTCCCTACCTGGGTCAGAGGAGGTACCTGAGAAGATCCTTCACTAAAAGAATGAAATTTTGTTGGTTTACTATATACCCTTAAAATTTTTGCAATTTTTGCCTCCTACTCTGTAGTGTATCTGATTTGTTTCAATAGAAAAGTAGTATTTCAGATTGCCTACCATCAGTGTAAAATGAACATTCCAGAAGATATTCCAAAGTCACTGACTTTCAGTGACTTTGACTCCTGCACAAGGCTGTAAACACCTCCACCACCATCCCCCAACCAGAGTTTCTTTATCCCATCAGTATGGTAGAAAGTACGTTAGGTCTGGAGCCAGAAGACTTGGGTTTGAGTTGAAGGTCTTGTATTTTTTAACTCTGTGCACTGAACAAGTCGCTTGATCTCCCTGACTTTGAAAACTTTTTTAAAATGCATGTGTACATGTAAAACATTGAAATACTCAGTATATCATACTCCTGTTTGGTATTTATAGTGACCAGTACCTCATGGGTACTGATGATCACTGAACAACAAACTTTTCCCCCATTTTAGCGAAGTATGTGGATTCAAAGCTTCGGGCAGGGAACAAAGAAGCTACCGATGAAGAACTTGAAAAAATGTTGGATAAGATTATGATTATATTTAGATTTATATATGGTACGTATTTTTGTTTTAATATTATTCTTTTAAAACAAAGCACTCAACAGAGAAACTGGTGAGTAAAATCAACCTGTAAGGTATATTTACTTGGGGATTAAATACTTAAATTCTATTAAATTCCTTGCATTTAATTTATTGGGGTACTTGAGGAATGTTGCTGAATTGCCTTGTGCTCCGACTTTTCCACTATTAAGAGTCTTGAATTTTGCTACTTATTTTAATCTCAGGAGTATTGATGCTAAAATTACTAGTCAACTAAAGCTTTTCTAAAGAAAAGTAAATTCAGTCTTAATTCTTTGCAGCGAAGAAGTCTTGAAATGTCTGGCACAAAAATCTACCTCTAATGTTTCTTGCATTTAGAAAACTTGGATAAAATGTGTACATTTAAATGGCTTGGGTTAGTGGTGTGATATATTAAGCACTTAGAGTCAATTGTGTCAAAACCTTATATTGGAATATAAGAGTTGTGTTTTATGATTTATATAGGTAAGGATGTTTTTGAGGCCTTCTATAAGAAAGACTTAGCCAAGCGCCTTTTAGTTGGGAAAAGTGCATCTGTAGATGCTGAAAAATCAATGCTGTCCAAACTTAAACATGGTATGTTTGTCATTCTTCTGATCCTTTTCTTTAATTTCTGAGAGAAAATATTAGCTTAATTTCTACTCTTTCAGTCAGTTGCCTCTTTTGTCAGTCATTGTAAGTTCATATGATTAAAAACGTAAATTGAGTAAGCTCATGCGATTTCCAACCTATTTACATATGCAGAGCTGGCGTGATTTAAAAAAAAATAAAACATTGTTCTTGTTTTTATCATTTGTATAAAATTTCCCATTTATCTTGTGTCTAAAAAGTAGATAAAGTTACTACAGGATTAAGATTTGACTCTGATTTAGTGGGGCATACACTTTGGGGTAAGGCTTTTTTTATTCTTATGAATACTTACAGACCATATTTCATCCTAAAGTAAGTTTTACATTTCATGTTTTCAATTCTAAATTCTTTGTTTTTAACCACTTTAAAATATTGTAAATATACAAACATCTTTACTAGAATGTGGAGCTGCTTTCACCAGCAAACTTGAAGGAATGTTTAAAGACATGGAACTTTCTAAAGACATCATGATTCAGTTCAAACAGGTAAAAGTGAGTTAAACTCTTAATTCCTCCAACTTAAATGTATTTAGTTATCTTCTTACTTTGGTTTGTACTGAAGAGGATAAGTAGAAACTTGTATTTGTTATAAATACTTCATAGCAACTTAGATGATAGTCACAGTAGAAGAAAATAATCACCAATGAAATGTAAGTATATTTGACCTACTTCAAAATTTATTCTCAATATACTCCCAAAATAGCACAAAAATAGAGATGAATGTATTGAGCAGAAGAAGTCAGAACAGGAAAGGCTGTAGCTAGTGAAAGCAGGGTTTCTAGCATCTTACCACTGGTGGTTGCATGTTCAGAGCTAGTGATGGAGATGGAAGAGGTGATAGAGTGCTTGTATAAGGCCTTTGGGGACCTTGGGAATGAAACGCTAGATCTATATATTTTGCAGATGTTGGTAGAAGCTAGTTTTGAAACATTTATGATTATAGGTAATAGTGATAGTAAGATAGATTTTCCTCTCCTAGAGTTTTAACAGTGATTTCTTTACCACTATGTTATGATGGGAGATGAGAGTGGAAGGCTCAAGAGAAAGATCAGGGTTAGTAGGATCATGGGTCCTATAGTAGCTCCAGAATAGAGTTTACCTGCTTTGCCCTCTCCCCTTCTTCTTCCTCTCCCATTTCAGGTCACTCCCTGCAAACACACAGTGGAACAAGAGAAAAACCAGACACTTGGGCTGGCTGGTGGGCTGAGGAATGGGGGGTTGCTGCCAGGGTTTCAAAGCCATGTAGGGGTCTCCAAAAATGGATACTACAGGTGGTATGGGGAAAAGAATGGAGAAGAAATCCTATAACAGCCCAGTCATATGTGAGAAATTATTTAAGTTGTTAATGCCTCTGAAGGAGTCACCTGATCCTTGTGTACATAGTAGCAAAATGTTACCTGGTGTACTTCTCTGGCGCTTTTAATATAGGCTTCATTTATAGTCCTTTTAATAGTTTTGCCTTTTATTTTAAAGATGGTCAGTATTCACGTGTAGTTTTGTAGTGAGGGACTTCTTGAATGGGTCATTTTTATGGCATGAAATGTATGCATTTTTATTTTTTAAGATCTCAGTGTATGTGTTGATCTTATTGTAGTATATGCAGAACCAGAATGTACCTGGGAATATTGAATTAACTGTGAATATCCTGACAATGGGTTACTGGCCAACATATGTGCCTATGGAAGTTCATTTACCACCAGAGGTAAGAGTTACTGTTTTAAAAGTTTGTGTAAACACACCCACACCAAATGTCAACTGTTTTTAATGTTTTATTCTTTTATTTATATTACTCTTGTACTTAGTATCATTAGAGCATAGCTTAAGATGCCAATTCCTGAGTTTGGGGCCAATGTCCTTGACTCTTCTTCAGATCCCCAGATTGTATTAGTACCCATCACTGCCCAACTCTCAAAGATTCTTGATGGTATATTACCTGGGCCAGAGGGTGGGATAGCTGAGTGATGGATACTTGAGTAAATCCGTCCTAACTCCTGGGGAAATGTCTTAACCCAAGACTGAAGCTTAGGAAAGGGGTTAAGGCTAGAGAGAGAGATACTGAGTCCTTCATGAAGATGATCATAAAAGGCCAGGGAACAGATCTCCCTCATTAAGAGAGAAAATGTGGAAACAAGAGGAACAGGCCTAAGGCAAAACTTTGAAAAAGGCTCACAATTGGTAGCTAGTAGGAAGAGGTACCTATGAAGGAAACCAATGAAGAAACACTAGTGAGATAAAGGAACCAGCATAGTGCAGAGGCACAAAAAGCTTTGGAGATGAATGTTTCAGAAGAGGGGATGGGACTTCCCTGGTGGTCCAGTGGCTAAGACTCCCGGCTCCCAATGCAGGGGGCCCAGGTTCGATCCCTGGTCAGGGACTATATCCCGTATACTGCAACTAAGTTTATAAATAAATATTTTTTAAAGGGAGAGGATGATAAAATGTTGCAGACAGATCAGAGAGGGTAAATCTGATTAATACTATTAAATTTGGTGGTTATTACCTTGCATCAAAGTGATCAGTGGCCCTATTGGGTATAGTCTTTATAAAACTTCCACACATTTTTACACATGTAAATATAAAAAAGTAGTGAATATGATACTGGATACAGAGCTTAAATAAAGCATTATTTATTGTAGATGGTAAAACTTCAGGAGATTTTCAAGACATTTTACCTTGGCAAACATAGTGGCAGGAAACTTCAATGGCAATCAACTCTAGGACACTGCGTACTAAAGGCAGAGTTTAAAGAGGTAAGTGGATATTCCCCCAACTTGGTTTTCATCTTCATCTTTGGTAGCGAGATCATCCCTCTTGAAGGTTTTTAAGGTGTTTTATAACTTTGTCTTATATATGTGCATGACAGTGATAGCTTGTCACAGCTCTGTGTATATGAATGTGGTCTTTTCCACACTTGATTGGGCTCTGCTGCAAAACAAAACCAGTAACTTTTCTCCCACATCCTTTCCCCACCTGTGGATGCAAAATTCAAGCTGCCACTTTTGACAGGAAACTTCTTTTTTTGTTGCTGGGAGCTAGAGAAGAGAGTGGGTGTTAAGGGGAACAGTTCTCCTATCTAATTTCAAAAAATCCTACAGCTTTTCATGACTAATCTGAATCAGACAAATTGAAAATGCATTGAAATAGTGATTTCTTACTGCTTGTAATAAATATGTGTAATGACACATAAAGCTGAGTTATTAATTTTCATTACTTTGTTGTTCTGTTTTAATTATAAGGCTTAAAAAAGACCTGTAGAAAGGTCACTCAATCTTTCCTCCTATTTTAGGTAGGATCACACCTAAACCCTCCATTGAACATTCTGGCTTTTCTGGATAATGTTAATCTGTATTTTTAAATCCACTGATAGAAAAATGCTCTTCCAGTAAGAGATTAGTTACTTCATTAATTTTCATGTGCTTTAAAAAAAAAAAAAATGATGGCTAAACACTGTTGTTTCTCCAACAGGGTAAAAAAGAACTCCAGGTCTCTCTTTTTCAAACACTGGTGCTGCTAATGTTTAATGAGGGAGAGGAATTCAGCTTAGAAGAGATCAAGCAGGCTACTGGAATAGGTTTGTAGCAAGCATTATTCGGTGTCCACTGTGTGCACCCCACTTGATTAAGTGGTCTGGGGGACTCTAAAGAAATAATCCCTCTCCTCAGCACTTAAAGGAACCATGGGGAAAGGGGGAAATGACACTTAAAATAATTTCACAACCAGTGAGTACCAGTCTGTGGTGCTGACAGAGTGTGTTAGTTCATTGAAGCAAGAGATTACTGTGGACTGGCACAGTGGGGAGTGCCTTCATGAAGGAGGTAGGGTTTGAGCTGGGCCTTCAAATTTTAGTTATGTTGCAGGAGGAAATACCATGAGAAAAGGTATGGAGAAAGGAATTAGCACACCTTGGGCAGGAGTCATTTGGGCAGCTTGCCTAGAATCAGTAGATAGTAGGGCAGCTTGGAAGTTGAAGAGATTCCAGGCCAGAAGCTCGTGGGGTAATTCAGGCGAAAAGTGATAAAGAGCTTAGACTACAATGAGGCCAATGAGGAGAGAGACAAGGCCTCTCTAAGGAAGCAACTACTAGATACATGGAGGATGAAGGTGAGGAAAGAGTTAAAAGATGATTCCAGGATTTCTCACCAGAGTCGGTTGGTGGCTTCATGACTAACAGTTGGAAAGAAGATGCAGTTTTATGGGGAAGGTGATAACTAAAATATTGGACATACTGAAATTGATGAGCGTAAAAGAGCCAGGTGGAGGTAGCCTTTAAATGTGGGACTAGGGAAAAGTGGGATGTCATTTCTGAAGGTGTGATGGTTATCCACATGGAATGATAATTGAAGCCTTTAGAGGATGACCAGGAAAAAAGCGATTGGGTGGGATAAAGAGGATGTTCATGAACCTTCAGGAAAAGGGAAACAATTGTAATAGATGGATAGGGTAGAAGCTAGACTGAGGTTGAATGTAGCTGTCCATGTTGATGTGCTAGTAACAGATAGCTAAACCACTTTTTCTTCTTCAGAGGATGGAGAGTTAAGGAGAACATTGCAGTCATTGGCCTGTGGCAAAGCCAGAGTTCTGGCGAAAAATCCAAAGGGTAAAGATATCGAAGATGGTGACAAGTTCATTTGTAATGATGATTTCAAGCACAAACTTTTCAGGATAAAGATCAATCAAATTCAGATGAAAGAAACGGTACTTTTTTTTGCATTCTCCTCATCCTTATGTACTGGAATTATATGTGTTCATGGTAAAGATTTATGGAGAAGATTTTAGCCTAGAATACCACCACCAGCATTAATATTATCTGGGCCTGTATCTAGCTCAGTGTATTTCAGTATTTGATTTTGCCGGGGGTAGGGGAGAAGGCAATGGCATCCCACTCCAGTGTTCTTGCCTGAAGAGTCCCAGGGATGGCAGTGCCTGGTGGGCTGCCGTCTGTGGGGTCGCACAGAGTCGGACACGACTGAAGCAGCTTAGCAGCAGCAGCAGCAGGGGGTAGGGTGTACACAGTTGGGCCTAATATTCAACATAGTTTTATATACTGCTTTTTGTGTATTTTAGGTCTTTATTTTTCCATGCCACTAAACATCTTAGTAAAACGGGAGATGGCCACACAATATTCTTTGATGCAGCTCTAATAATTTATTCAGACAATGTCTATTATTGGGCAGTTAAATTTATAACTTGTTAGTATTATAAATAAAACAGCAAGGTACATCTCTGTACCTAAATCTTAATCTTTCTGATCTTTCCTTATAAATTTATCACGTAAGTAGATCTTTTGGGTTAAAGAGTGTGAACATTTTAAGAGTCTTAATACATTATGCTATTTTGTGTTCCAGAAAGACTGGACTAATTTACGCTAATAGCATGAGTGCCTGTCTCACTGTGCCCTCGCCAGCCCTAAAGATTATATTTCTTTTTCTTTCTCTGCCAGCTTCCTTGGTGAAAATGGAATGATTAGTACTTTTTTGATCAACAGTAAATATTTTGTTTTTGTCATTTGAGTTTGTAAGAGACTTTTATTAAGGAAACCAGCAACTGCAGCATTTCCTGAAACCAGTTAGTTTCAATCCCAACAAGGTTTAATGTAGTACTTGAGAAAAAGTTTTAATATGGGGTAGAGGTCAATGTGGGCTTCCCTGATAGCTCAGTTGGTAAAGAAACTGCCTGCAATGCAGGATACCCTGGTTCAATTCCTGGGTCGGTAAGATCTGCTGGAGCAGGGATAGGCTATCCACTCCAGTATTCTTGGGCTTCCCTTGTGGCTCAGCTGGTAAAGAATCCACCTGCAATGCAGGAGACCTGGGTCCGAACCCTGGGTCAGGAAGATCCCCTGGAGAAGGGAAAGGCAACCCACTCTAGTATTCTGGCCTGGAGAATTCCATGGACTGTATAGTCCATGGGGTCACAAAGAGTCAGACATGACCGAGTGACCTTCACTTTCACTTTCAGAGGTCCATGTTAAGCTTCCCAGGTGGCACTAGTGATAAAGAACTCACCTGCCAATGCAGGAGACATGAGAGACACAGGTTAATCACTGGGTCAGGAAGATCCCCTGGAGGAGGGCATGGCAACCCACTCCAGTGTTCTTGCCTGGAGAATCCCATGGACAGAGGAGCCTAGTAGGCTGTAGTCCATAGGGTCGCAAAGAGTCAGACATGACTGAGTGATTTAGCATAGCACAGAGGTCAGCATTGCAGATAAGTTCCTGTCTTGTTAACATTCACATCAAAGGTGTGATGTTCCTTTAAATTACCATGTCATTTTAAAACATGTATGCTGTATCAGAAAGAAGCTGACTACAAAACGCCCAATCTAGGGACTTGCCAGTCCAGTGATTAAGACTCTGTGCTTCCACTTCAAGGGTCATAGATTCAATCCCTGGTCGGGGAATTTAGATCCTACAAACTGCACGGTGTGGCAAAAAATAAAAAAGCCCAAACTACTCTTAATTTAAGTACTGAAGAGGAAAATGCTAGCTGTAACATTAAAATTGGTTAACTGGCTTTTTAAACTCTGTATTTCTGATTTACGTATTACAAAATAAAAATAAATTTTAAAGTTTGACTCTAAAAAAAAAGAAGTCTGACTCTGATTAGCTTAGCTGGGTGGTACCATATTTTGTTTGAGTCAGATGTCAGTGTCAGTCACTTTTACAGATAAGCTAATGTTATACAGAAATCTGGTCAGCAACTGCTTGTGACACATTAAGATTTTGAGAACAGAGTAAAAGGAAATGATACATTCTTCATCAGCTGTCTCTCTAGAAAAACCAAGATGGTATTTTTCTATTAACTAATATTGGCATTACTTCATTGATACAGGACACTAGGACAAACAGGAATTATGTTTGGAGGGTATTTTTTTGTCATTGTGTGTATTTATGAGGTTTCTTTTGATAATTCAGCATATTTAAAGCGTTAATTGTGTCATGGCCCTAAAACGTACAGTTTTTGTAAGTAATCAGGTTTCATTTCAGGTACAGTTTCTAAGTTTAAAACTTTTTTTATTAGGTTGAAGAACAAGCTAGTACCACAGAAAGAGTATTTCAAGATAGACAATATCAAATTGATGCTGCAATTGTTCGAATTATGAAGATGAGAAAGACACTTAGCCACAATCTCCTTGTTTCAGAAGTGTACAACCAGTTGAAATTTCCAGTCAAGGTAGGTACTTCAGTATTTTGTTACTGAGCTGCTTATATATAAAAATTATACTGTTTTATATGTATCTATAAATTAGATTTTTTAGATACAAATCTTTCAAACATTGACTAAAACCTCAAGACCATTTAGAGGGACAAAAGTTTTCATTTCTCATGCTCATATATATGATTTAAAAAAAAAAAAACCTTTGTTGGCATATGTGGGCAGCTATGACAAAAGGGGAAAACAATTTATAAAAGCTCTTATACCTGAAACTTGAAATTTTCAAGTTTATTCCCTTTAATTTTTTTTAGCTTCTTTGTTACTTTAAAAAATTTTTTTTCTCCTAAGGATACCTTGCTATTTGACAGATTTGGTTATTTTAATTAAGTCTTCTGTTTAGTTAGCTTGTGTAAGGGCCATTAAAAACCATATAGGCAATTATATTCCAATTTAATAGAACTCTATAATGTCATCATTAGGCATCTTTTTGTAAAATTTAGTGATAGTTCTGGCAAACTAAAATTAGTCATCACATGGGTATGTTTCAGTATAAATCCCCAGTGATAAAGCCCCTTAGACAATGTGGTGGTGTACTGGACTGCATCTCATGTTTTAGAAGATTCCCAAACTCTTGTGATGATAAATACTTGTTAGACTTTGGATAGACTCTCGACTGTTTCACCTTTTGAGCTTGTTTTCCTCTTTTGTAAAATGGAGATGATAATAGTACTTACCTCATAGGATTATTGTGAAGCTTAAATGAGATGATACTTGTAAAAACTTAGCACTGGGCCTGACACATAAATGCTTGTTAGCTGACGATACTGTCTCCTCATGACCACACTCTCACCCTCATCCTATGCCTTAGCAATCATTTCACCTCCAGCCAGAGAGCTCACTGATATGATACTAGCTAGCTAAGGAAGTTCTTAGGACCACTATAATAAATATGCTGATATTTTTGGTCTTTTGCCATAATTAAGAGCAAGTCATTTTGATTTTCAAACCTTGGAATTCACACTTCACTGAAATTTTGACTGCCCAATCAAACTACTTTCCCTATAACTTTCTTGATCAAGTAGGCATTTTATACAATCTGAAAAGCTATTAGCAAGCAAGATTATATTCTCTTTAAGGCTAGATACAAAAGACAGTGGACTTTTGTTGCCCAACAGCTAAGAATGCAATTGAAAACAAGCTATAAGCTTTCTTAATGATTTTTCAACAAGGAGAACTTAAAAATTAAAATCATTTTGGGCAAGTAAGTTAAATCTTACATTAAACCTGAAATACAGAGATCTGAATTATGAAATGATAACTTCACTTATCAAGCCATTTGTTGTAGTAGTCTTGTAAATAGTGGCAATAGTATATCTGTAATTTATAAAAATGCAACCTGACTTTGAATTTGGGTAAACTCTGGGAGATAGTGGAGGACAGAGGAGTCCATGGGGTCTCAAAGAGTTGAACACAACTTGGCTACTCAACAACAACAGAAACAAAACCTGACTTTGAGAACCAGCTTCTTTCCAAATTTAGGATCTAATTATCTTCACTAACTATCTTGGCAAAACTAAATAGCATTCTGTTTCCTTAAACTATAACATGTTCTTCGTGTGAAGTTATGATGGTCTTTTGTATTTGTGCAGAGAATAGCTGGTTCTTAGCAGACCTCTTTAAAATAGAGAATGTACTATATAACAATAGGACAAGATATGACAGTATATGTATAGTAGAAAAACATTTTTAACCTGATTTATTTTCATCATGCTTTCCTCTTTAAAATTAAGGAGAAGGGAGGTGGGAGGGGGGTTCAGGATGGGGAACACGTACACCCGTGGCGGATTCATGTTGATGTATGGCAAAACCAATACAATATTGTAAAGTAATTAGCATCCAATTAAAATAAATAAATTTAAGCTTAAAAAATTAAATTAAGGAGATTTGAAAAAGAAAAAAAATATTAAGGAGATTAAATACATTCAGTGGGCCAAAGCTGTTGTTTTTTTTTTTTTTTTTTTTCTTTTAAATTGAGTATTGGTAAAGGGGCTTGTGCCAGTGGGTTATGAACTATGCACTGAAAATTTGCCTTCTCTTACAGCCTGCTGATCTTAAGAAGAGAATAGAATCTCTAATCGACCGAGACTACATGGAAAGAGACAAAGAAAATCCAAACCAGTACAATTACATTGCATAAAATGTTGTTGGCCTTGAAGCAGTTGCTGTCATATACAATAGCCAGTGGCTAAACTAACCTGTTGTTGTTTGAATTCTTTTATACTACCAATGACCAAATGAAACAGTGTAATGGGAATAGTTGAGTGACTTTTCAGTGGTTAACATGCCCATTTAAAGAGTAATACTTACCTTTAAGAAGAATGTTGTTGAACTCTTTGCATGTTATTTAGTATGATGTGCAGAAAACTCTTTAAGAAAGTACCCGGTTTTCATGATTCCTATTTGGAACTGGGGAAGAGGTCCTTATGGCTATTAAAGAAGGAGGAGGGGGTTCTTATACACCATTTAATTATGAAGCAAAAGGTTTATTTGCTTAAAATGTCATTTAAAGATACTTAAACTGCATGCAAACTTTATTTACTGTACAGAGTTCTGGATGTATTTATCAAATAGAAAAACCACCCTGGACTTGATTGTTCACCTGTTTTGTGATTTCCCTTGAAGAGAAAAATACGTTGTCATAGCTCTTGATATTTTACTAAGTAATGTTCTGTTACACTGAAAGGGATGTTTTTAAAATTTTTGTTTGGAAACAAGTTTTCAAGTAGAGGGACAGTTGCTTATATATTGTCTTGTATACACACATCCTAAAATGTTCCGTTTATGAGATGTGTGTATATGGTTCAGCCCTGAGTTTACTGTGCTGATTAACAGGTACTTATAAAAATAGCTGAAATAGAAAATTGCTGATCAGTTGTGCTAGAAGAACATGGTAGGAGAGAAAAACCCAACTATTTCGTCATATTAAAAATGAATATAATATGAACATTGCAAAAGAGACCAAACCCACATTTTGTAACTTTTTACAAGAGCAAAAATTCACAAACTAGTTTTCAACTTCCTTTAGACTTCAAAATTGTTCAGACAGTTTTGTCTTTAACTTGGACCAATTGTAGATTGTTACAGGCTTCCTGGGATTTAGCATTCCTATTTTCTCTACCAAAGTTTTTTTTGGAAGCACCTCAGCTCTCCTTTGGAGAAGGCAATGGCACCCCACTCCAGTACTCTTGCCTGGGAAATCCCATGGATGGAGGAGCCTGATAGGCTGCAGTCCATGGGGTCGCTAGGAGTCAGACACGACTGAAGCAACTTAGCAGCAGCAGCAACTCTCCTTTTTGTTGGCATATTAGTCTTTCCTGTCATCCTTATTTTAACTTCCTTAAAGCCCTAGATAGAACTAGATCCTTCCTCATTTTCCCCACACACACCCTCGTTGGGATTTCAAATTCTGTATTATGCTGATCTTATTCTTTGCAAAGTTGCTTGAAGGTAAAGAGTTCTCATAGCCACTGGACACCTGCTTTTCAGAGGAATGTCCTAGGATTGTTCATACATAGAAAACAGCAAAAGTATTGTTTTTTTCAAATTGATAATGTGAGTAAAAAGCTTCTCTTACCATCAGTGGTTTTTTGGTTTTGTATTTGGGGTGTTGTTTTGCTTCCTTGTTTGTTTTTCCTTGAAGTTTTGAAGGGAATTGATCTTGGAAGAGAAGCAGAAATTTTGTTTTGGTTTAGAAAAATCAAAACTGCTATTATGCTTTTTGCAGCAGTTTATTTCCTTGACTATTTGAAGCTATTGGGAAGAATACCTAGGTCCTAACCCTCAGCTGAGAAGACTTTCAGCTCTTGTGTTTGCTCTTGATTGTTTTATTGAGTTCTCAAGGACCTGTGACCATATTTTTTTTTAAGCTGCCTGTTTTCTAATTG
>SJYT01026987.1:549814-564995 GCA_006410635.1 Cephalophus harveyi | reverse complement strand
GCTGCAAGGAGATCCAACCAGTCCGTTCTGAAGGAGATCAGCCCTGGGATTTCTTTGGAAGGAATGATGCTAAAGCTGAAACTCCAGTACTTTGGCCACCTCATGTGAAGAGTTGACTCATTGGAAAAGACTCTGACACTGGGAGGGATTGGGGGCAGGAGGAGAAGGGGACCACAGAGGATGAGATGGCTGGATGGCATCACTGACTCAATGGATGTGAGTCTGAGTGAACTCCAGGAGTTGGTGATGGACAGGGAGGCCTTGCGTGCTGCGATTCATGGGGTTGCAAAGAGTCGGACACGACTGAGCGACTGGACTGAACTGAGCTGAACTGATGCTGCTGCTGCTGCTAAGTTGCTTCAATCGTGTCCGACTCTGTGTGACCCCATAGACAACAGCCCACTAGGCTCCCCTGTCCCTGGGATGTATATTTCACCACAATTAAAACAAAGACAATGAGTAGAGAAGAAATAAATGGAAGAATTTGCAGTAAAATTCTCCAAAGACACAAATGCAAAATAGTTCAAAATTATGTAGACCAGTTAAATGTGATACAACTCACTACAGACTTTTTATCAAGAGAAGAAAACCTGTGTTCTTTCTCTTGACACTATTTTTAGGGAAGTCAGTAGGATTCCATCAAAGTCCACATCGTATTCTCTTATTCTTCTGCGATATCGGCAGCAAGTACATTTTCCCAACATTAAATTGAACTGCTTCTCTGAAATGTTATTGCAAGCAAGCTGAGATCACTCAAACTTGGGGGTATTGAAATGCCTTAGAAAATTAATTTCCATGGTTAATTTTAGTTTTTAAATCTATGTTTTAATATTATATATATCCAAATAATCTTCAAGAGTGAAAACTAAGTAAACAGTTGTAACATGATTAGTGGTTATATTTTTATTTTCCTGGGATTAGAACCCTCTGTTATGCCAGATAAATCTTTTGCTTGGGTTTTGTATTTTTAACTCATGCACATTTATGGGAACTCATTAGAGGGTGGAGTGTAAAATTCCCCTTCATGACAGAGTTAGAGAACAAGAGGTGAATTGTGCCAGACGCAAGAAGGCACATCAGAGCCGATGATGAGAACCGTGGTGGTCTTTTGGATCGCAAAGGGGGGAGACGCCCCGAGAAGGTGCCTGGTATATGATCAAACGACAGTTCTCGGAAAGGTTGCTGAGCAGAAGCAGAGGCTTTGGCAGAACCTAAATGGCAAAGTCACAAACAGTAACAGGCTCTAAAAATAACAACTGCAACCCCAGCAAAATGCAAGTCCTTATATGTGGGAAGTATAATGGGAAATATATTGATTGGTATTTTTGTCCAGATGGTGAACAGTGATCACAAGTAGAGATGCTCATCCTTTCTCCAAAGGTGCGTGGTATAAAACATCCATCGCCATTAGCAAAGTCTTCTAGTGAGAATGGTAACTCAAGTCAATAGAGTTGTATGAGGGGTTTTCTGACTGCAAGTGGCTGGAATAGAACAAAAATCAGCTTTCAAGTATTCATTCTCTCATTCTGCTCGTGTTTAATGAGCACCTACGATATGCCAAGCATTATTCTAGGTACTTGGACTATATCACTAAATCAAATCAAGATCAAGTTCTCAGCCCTCATGAAGCTCATGTTGTAGCAGGACAATGCAGAAAATAAGGTATAGGTACTTTATAGGTAAGTACATTTTATAATGTGTTAGAAAAGGGGAAAAGTAGAGCAGGAAAAAGCAGCTTGAGAGTGCCCAAGGGAGGTGGATGTGGGAGCAGGTGGCTGAGGTAGGGTGGTCAGGGCGAGCATTATGGAGACGGAGACGTGTGGACAAAGCCTCGGAGCAGGGAGTTCATATGACTTCCCTTGGATTATCTCTTCATGGCTGCTCCAGCAAAACGCAGCCGCTACTCCTTACCTTCGATGAGGGGTATCCTCACCACCGCACTTCCTGACCTTCAACGTGGGATGGCTCCTCTAGGCCCTCCTGTGCCATGGTTCCTTGGACGTGGGGTGGCTCTTCCCGGCTGCCACCCATGGCCTCAGGTGCAGGGTGGCTCCTCTTGGCTGCCACCCCTGACCTCGGACACCGGGTAGCTCCTCGGTCATTCCTGTGCCATCGCAGCCTGGCACTCTCGGCCGCTGCCCCTGACTTTGGACGTGGGGTGGTTCCTCTTGGCCGCCGCCCTTCGGGCATGGGGTCCTCCCGGCTTCTGCCCCTGACCTCGAACATGGGGTAGCTCCTCTCGGCTGCGCTTAGTGCGCGGGGCACAGCCGCCTACATTTAATGTGCCATGGCTGAGACCGGCTGTGACCCGTGTACTAAGTGCAGGGGGCTGTGACTGGTGCACTAAGTGCAGATAATAGAATAGTTCAGTTATATTAGTTTTTCCAGAAGCATTTGATGAAAAGTTCAGAAAATAATATATTATATGTTAACTTAGTCTTTCTGAATTTCATAGTTAAAAAGTGTCTAATATTGTTGCTACTAGATATTCTAAATAGCAGCAACAATATCCAACTACAGACTGAGAAAGCCAAGTGGATATGTGGTATATGTATTTATTTGCCTGACATTCTTACTAATTTATATTTATCAAATGGAAGAATTATAAAATTATAAGTCATGTCCTAAGTTTCAATTCAATAAGACAGCAAAAATTATACTACAGAGATTAAAAAGGTATTGATTACTTTCCTGGAAACCACATGAATATTTCATATGCTGTGAAAGACTAGGTAGCAAGAAGTTACTCAATGTAAACTGGGATCTAAGTCAGTAGGGTAAAATACCAAGTACAGGAGCAGTGGGTAAGATCCTAGGATAAACTCAATGCAGTTGAGGATGTACATACCCTATAACATGGCAATTTCACTCCCAAATCTGTAACTTTGAGAAAACTTTAATTATGTGCATAGATCCAACCAGTACATTCTAAAGGAAATCAGTCCTGGGTGTTCTTTGGAAGGACTGATGCTAAAGCTAAAACTCCAAAACTTTGGCCACCTCATGTGAAGAGTTGACTCATTGGAAAAGACTCTGATGCTGGGAGGGATTGGGGGCAGGAGGAGAAGGGGATGACAGAGGATGAGATGGCTGGATGGCATCACCAACTCGATGGACATGAGTTTGGGTGAACTCCGGGAGTTGGTGATAGACAGGGAGGCCTGGGTTCATGGGGTCGCAGATTTGAACATGACTGAGTAAGACTCTGATGCTGGGAGGGATTGGGGGCAGGAGGAGAAGGGGATGACAGAGGATGAGATGGCTGGATGGCATCACCAACTCGATGGACATGAGTTTGGGTGAACTCCGGGAGTTGGTGATAGACAGGGAGGCCTGGGTTCATGGGGTCGCAGATTTGAACATGACTGAGCAACTGAACTGAACTGATAGAGACATAACTACAAATGTTTTACTAAAGCATTGCTTATAAAAATTTAAATATCTTTTAAACAATCTTTTAAATATCAATAAACAGAAAGACAAGTTGTGTTAGATTCATCTAAAATGAATAAATATTATCATATGAAGCAACCTCTCTAAATCATCCTGATTAGCAAAAAAAAAAAAAAAAATTTATAAATGATATAATTCTATATCCTTCTGCAAAGTTGAAAATTCAGACTATGCTACAATTCACAGATCTGTACATAGATAATAATAATAATAAAAAATTACCCAGAGTAAGATATACTAATTTCATGAAATTAAAAACATTTGGCAGGTATGGAGGGAGTTGAAGAAGAATAAGACAGGATGTGATAAATAATAAGAAAACAAGACAGAATAAATATATTTGCATATTTGTTTCATATTCATATTGATTAGATGAATAAATTCCAAGGCAAATACAGTAGATTATTAAGTTATGAGAAATTCGACTGGTATAAATGAGTATCTGTTACTATTCTCCATATGATTCTATGTGCTTAAACTATTTCAAGATAAAAAGGAATCATCATTAGTAAGGTGATGATGATGATGATGATAACAATAATAACAGTCACTAAAAACCTGGTGACTTCTTGCATATGCAAGAACTTCTGTGAGACTCAAAAAATAAGCACACATCTCTTGGATAATTTCTTTCTTTACTAGCTCTACATATGAAAACAATTTGGCAAATTTTATACTGAATATATACTTGCTAGTATGTAAAAAAAATTGATGTATACAGAATTTTATAGTTACCCAGTTCAGAGTCTAATATCAATATGAAGAAAAATGTCCTGATATGTAACATTCTAAAAAATATCCACTTTAATGTTATTATATTCTCAGAGGATTGTGAGACATTAAAGAGAAAAGTGGTCTCCTTAATATATGACTTTATTTTTTGGACTCCAAAATCACTGCAGATGGTGATTGCAGCCATGAAATTAAAAGATGCTTACTCCTTGGAAGGGAAGTTATGACCAACCTAGATAGCATATTCAAAAGTAGAGACATTACTTTGCCAACAAAGGTCTGTCTAGTCAAGGCTATGGTTTTTCCAATGGTCATGTGTGGATGTGAGAGTTGAACTGTGAAGAAAGCTGAGCACCAAAGAATTGATGCTTTTGAACTGTGGTGTTGGAGAAGACTCTTGAGAATATCTTGGACTGCAAAGCAATCCAACCAGTCCGTTCTAAAGGAGGTCAGTCCTGGGTGTTCTTTGGAAGGAATGATGGGTGTTCTTTGGAAGGAATGATGCTAAAGCTGAAACTCCAGTACTTTGGCCACCTTATGTGAAGAGTTGACTCATTAGCACCAGCCTGTGTTCGATACAGGATACAGGATGCTTGGAGCTGGTGCACGGGGATGATCCAGAGAGATGATATGGGGTGGGAGGTGGGAGGGGGATTCAGGATTGGGAGCTAATATACACCCATGGTGGATTCATGTCAATGTATGGCAAAACCAATTCGGTATTGTAAAGTAAAATAAAGTAAAAATAAAATTAAAAAAAAAAAAAGGAAAAGACTCTGATGCTTGGAGGGATTGGGGGCAGGAGGAGAAGGGGACGACAGAGGATGAGATGGCTGAATGGCATCACTGACTCAATGGACATGAGTTTGAGTGAACTCTGGGAGTTGGTGATGGACAGGGAGGCCTGGTGTGCTGCAATTCATGGGGTCACAAAGAGTCGGACACCACTGAGCGACTGAATTGAATTGAACTGAACTGAACTAATGTATGTACCAAGGGTAAAACAAAGCCAAGCCTGAAGGATCAATTTTTCAGAGAGCAGTAAATTAACCCTCTTAGCACTTCATCCAAAAGATGGAAATTATGAATATGCTGGCATATCACAAACAATGGTATGCCCCTACATTAGCCAGTCTCAAAAATTATCAGTACCTGTTTTGTAATAAGCACTCTTCTAAGAACTCCCATTATAAAGAAAATATGCAACCCTTATTGTTAGAGTTGACAGGAAATGACCGTGATGAGGCAAACCCAAAAACAAATTCAGAAGTGTGATAGGTAATATAATAAAATAGAAAGCATTAGAAAATGAGATAAAATATAGATGTAGATATAGATAGAGATTATAGGTACAGCTGTCTTGGAAAAAGCCGTGAGTTTACTGATGCAAAAGGTTTTGATTTGAGTGTTGTGTCTACAGGAAACTTAACTCTGCAACGAAAAAAGGTTTTAGTTGTCAAACTGGTCTGTCAAATTGGTCCATCATATTATAAGCCCACTGGGAAGTCTGTTGGAAAGATAGATTTTTTTTTTTTCCCCCTCAAACTGAAGTGTTATGGCACCTCTGTGTGGAGATCTGAAATACATTTTAGTATAATTCCAAGTTAGTAATAATAGACTAAAGCATATTACTATTGAGAAAATTGCAAGTCATGGAGAGTGGTGAGGAATTTCAAAAGGTCAAGTAATCTTTGTTCATCGACCCTTTATTGAAAGTGATAATTCATGTTTTAAACTTTTTATTAGCTTTATTAACCATAAAACAGTAACTTATCACATAATTTATACCATCTTTGAAGTAAATTAATAAGACAAAACTAATCTTACTATATGTCTCTGAACTTATCTTCAATTGTTCTTTGAGAAGTTTTCCTGCTTGAACAGCTCTGAGAAACTGAAAGTCAGACATGTTAAAGATGTTAGTACGATCTTTATTCTTATAACATCAGTCCTTCCCCAACCTCAATAGTAATGGCCTTTATAGATCTTGAGTTGTGATTAAAAGATGATTTTACAAAGGGAAAAATCATGACTCTTGCATAAATACAAAATTAATACATGTCAAAAATTTTACTTAACTAATACTTGAATGAAGTAGCAAGGTGTCATAAGCCAATTGAAATTTAATTCAAGAAATATATGCATATCTGTTAAATGAAGTTTGTTAAAATAAAATTACCACATGCAAAACTGACATTTTTCATAGGAGATGAAGAGTGATTCATCTGCACCAGACAAAAATACTTTTCATTTCTCTGAAAGAAAATTATTTGCATCACTATTAATTTTTCTACAATGTATCAAGTTATGAAATACTCTAAAAGACTTTGATGGAGAAGGAAATGGAAACCCACTCCAGTATTCTTGCCTTTGAAATCCCATGAACAGAGAGGATCTTGGTGCGCTACAGCCCATTGGGTTGCAAGACAGTCAGACACTACTAAACAATAACAAAAGACTTTGAAAGACTCAGACTTCCACAGAATCAGATAATCTGATAATTTTTGCCATTTCAAACTCCTTCAAAATTTTTTTTCCTGACCATAGCTGGAAAAGATATAGAAAAATATATAAAGAAGTAACTTAGAATATTCTATTTATTTCTTGAAATAAAGAGCAGTCAATAGAAAAATCTCAAAATTGCCTCACTATAGTATAGTAGAGTTTAGGACTGTAGCAATCTTAGAAACTCTTTCACCCTTGAAGCATATCAGAACAGAGGGCAGAAGAGAGATTTTTGATGTTTCTCTCTTCTTGCGCCTTCTCTTCTCAACTTCCTGCTATCTAGTCCCAGTAACCACTATGGATAGTGCTGTCAAGTTGTATCAGAGACATTCTTATTTTAGATTATCAATCAAGACTTTATTGTATCATTGGTTCTGATGGATTATAAGAAACCTAAGAACAGGAATAATTGAGAACACTGGTATTACTGCCCTTATACCAAAACTGCTTGCAACAAGAGAAGAAACAAACATGAACAAAAACTTAGGTTATTTTCAAGCACTTCTGTCTTAAGGGTTGGAAAGATTCCACTTCATGGTAATCTTGACAAAGAATGAGAAAGAAGGAATTATAAATTCATATTTCATCTGAGAAAACATTCAGTGTTCTATTAACACTCTAAAAACATGCCTGTTAATATCTGTTATTTTGCCAAAGTATGAGAACTATGAATTAAAGTTTTACACATATTTAGACCTTTATATAATTATATATAACTATAGTAAACCTATTTTGTATATTAATTTATGAAAAATTATAATAAAACTTTAATAATAAATATATACCCATCTTGTCAGTCTTGTCCAGCTTCTTCAGGCCTTGGATTTTATATTCTCAAAACATTTTTTTGGTAAACAAAATCCCTGGCACTAAAATTATTATCTTAGTAATGAACTGAAAGAAATTATTTCAGAAAGTAAAGACAGAATCTTGACATTCTTTTCTCTCTGTATTTCTGTATTAATAATGCAATTTTTTTCCAGAAGCAAAACTTTTTTAGTAAGAGGAAAGTTACATGGAAGTTGAAAAAGAAAAATTTATTAATATTTTGATTTATTATTTCCCATTATACTACACTTATGCTGTATATAGGCCCTGTCGAGAAAATAATGTATGTTCTCTTTCCTTTGAGTAGAAGTTCCTCATTTTCCTCTTTTCCTTCTCTTCCTCTTTCTCCTTTCTTCTCTCCCCTTCTCTTGGTTTCTATATTGAACCTCTCCATAACCATCAGTTCTGCACTTGCCACCACCTTATCAACCAGAACCCTGAGAACTAGGTCAAGATAAGTCAGAGCTTCTATTATATGACATTGATTGATGTACAGAAATTTTAATCATTGATCTAATGGTGACACGGCTCAGAGACTTGTGCCAGGACATTCATATTAAATAGTAGCTTTGTATAACTGTAACTTCAGCCAACACACTTTTAAACAACCTCTATCAAAAGTGAGGCAGTCGTAGATCTTCCAAACGTCTATAGTGTGTAAAGCATAATGTGCAAATAAAAATCATTTAAAATTGGCTCAAATGCAATGTATTCAGAATTTGGGAAGGGAGTCTAGATTAATAACAGTGTCCTTTAGACCAACAGTTATTGACCATACAAATACATATACATCATATAAATGTGTATTCATCTTCATGTGCAACTATACAACAATATTTTCCTGACAAATACAGAAGCATATACCATAATATATGCATATCTGTAAATGACAAAATAGAGCTACAGAGTCCAAGTGATATGATATACTTTCTATATAAATCTATTTTGTTCCTAACTTTTGGACAGTGCATAGCAAAAGATGGCACGGTAATGAATACCTGTATATCTCAAAAATTTTACACCGATCTACTACTGCACATCTGAAATCAAGAAACAAGAGTGCAGATAGCCACAGAGAAGCCTATGTATCGAATGGGTCATAAATGTGGACTTCGCCTCTTTGATGGGATTAGGCAACTCTGCCACCTTGTGGTGCTCAGTGGACTCTCAGCACCAATCTCCTGTGATGCTGGTGGTGGACTCACAGCACCAATCTCCTATGGTGGTAGCGGTGGTGTTTAGTCCCTAAGTCGTGTCCGACTCTTGTGACCACATGGACTGTAGCCTGCCAGGTTCCTCTGTCCATGGGGATTATCCAGGCAAGAATACTGGAGTGAGTTGTCATTTCCTTCTCCAGGGGATCTTCCCAACCCAGGAATCGAACCCAGGTATCTTACATTGCAGGTAGATTCTTTACTGACTGAGCTATGAAGGAAGCCAAAGTTGCTTTGCTGCTGCTACTGCTGCTAAGTCGCCTCAGTCGTGTCTGACTCTGTGCGACCTGAGACGGCAGCCCACCAGGCTCCCCCGTCCCTGGGATTCTCCAGGCAAGAACACTGGAGTGGGTTGCCATTTCCTTCTCCAATGCATGAAAGTGAAAAGTGAAAGTGAAAAGTGAAAGTGAAGTTGCTCAGTCGTGTCCGACTCGTAGCGACCCCATGGACTGCAGCCTACCAGGCTCCTCCGTCCATGGGATTTTCCAGGCGAGAGTACTGGAGTGGGGTGCTGTTGCCTTCTCTGCGAAGTTGCTCAGTTGTGTCCTACTCTTTATGACCCCATGGACTATACAGTCCATGAAATTCTCCAGGCCAGAATACTGGAGTGGGTAGCCATTCCCTTCTCCAGGGGATCTTTCCAACCCAAGGATTGCACCCAGGTCTCCTGCATTGCAGGCGGATTCTTTACCAGCTGAGCTACCAGGGACGCCCAATCTCCTGTGGATCATAACAAGTTTGGAAACAGTTCTTAAGTGTCACTGACTGTGTGCCTAAGCATTAAAGGCCATGTTCCCTGGTGGCTCAGACAGTAAAGAATCTGCCTGCAGTGCAGAAGACCTGAGTTCTGTCCCTGGGTCAAGAAGATGCTGTAGAGAAGGGAATGGCAACTCATCCCAGTATTCTTGCCTGAGAAATTCCATGGACAGAGGTGCCTGGTGGGCTACAGTCCATGGGTTACAGAGAGACACGACTGAGCGACTTTCACTACTTTTTCAAGCATTAAAATAAAATGCTCAGAAGGTCTTTTCATTTTTATGGGCCCAGGAGTATTGGGAGGAAAAATAGCAATCTTTTCTAATTAGGGTAGAGAACTGCTTAAACAAACACATTCTCAGTGGCTTTACATATGATTTGTTTCTCAGTCAGTGTGGATATTTGTGTTAGGCAACCTCCCATAAGTGACCCAGCAACTCAGGCTTCTACCTTGTGGTTGTTGCTGTCTTCTAGGTCCTTTGAATTCTCTGCTGGCTGCCCAATCTGGTCAGCAGATAAAGAATAAAGAAAATAGAAAATTGTGGGGGAAGCTTTTGAAAGTCCAGACTTCTAAATAGCATATGTGATTTTCACCCATATTCTAGTCTCAAAAAGAACCTAGTCACAAAATCATATCTATATACAGTGATGGTGGAAAATAGATCCTTATTTGGCTGACAGAGACAGAGAGAGAGAGAGAGAAATAAATTTAGCCAAGAACTAGCTAGCCTCTGACTCTTTTTCTATAATTAGGTCTTATGTGTGAACTCATAAGACCTAATTATAGGTCATGGATTCATGACCCTAAAAAGAAACTGAACTAAAGGTGGAAAACAAAAAGAAAACAATATATCCCCTTAGAGAAAGTCACCATCAGTGATATAAAAGACCAGAAGACTAGACCAGGCTAAAGATCATTATCCAGACATCAGGAACAGCATTGATAGGCTTTAACTCAAGGCAGTATCCTTCTTCAGGTAATGCATTTCTACTCCCTTGCCCAAGAGCTCATCATTCCAGAAAGTGAGGCAAATCACTAAAACTCCACAAACTCTCAGAAGAGCTGGTCAAATCAGCAGAAGGTGCTGGGGAGTAAAATATTGAGGTGTTTATTTTCTTTAAAATACATCAATATATTATTGCTACAATGCAGTTAGTACCATGAAGGGTAAAGATGTACCATCAGAGGAAAAACAAACTTGCTCTATAAACAAAAGTGAAAAGGTGGAGAGATCAGTCTGACACCAAATCTCCATCTACAAAAATAGTCTATTACTGAGTAAAACCTTGTCCCATGGATTTTGAAATGGAAAACACAAAACCAAAGACTCTATAAGTGCTCCTAATATTAGGCCTATGGTTAAATTTTTAGGCTTTCCTTGTAGCTCAGCTGGTAAAGAATCCACCTGCAATGCAGGAGACCCCAGGTTGATTCCTGGGTTGGGAAGATCCCCCAGAGAGTGGATAGGCTACCCATTCCAGTATTCTTGGGCTTTCCCTACTGGCTCAGATGATAAAGAATCCACCTGCAGTTCAGGAGACCTGGGTTCGATCCCTGGGTTGGAAAGATACCCAGGAGGAGAGCATGGCAACCCACTCAAGTATTCTTGCCTGGAGAATTCAGGCAAGGTTGGTGCTAATTTAGCTTCTTAATGATTTTAGAGTATTGATGCCGATCATTTTTCAAAGTACTTTTCATGTGCTGAGGAGCATGGTGTGGGGGGCTACAGCCCATGGTGTCACAAAGAGTCAGACTTGATTGACCTACTAATCACAGCACAGCACATAGTATAATTAAATTTTCAGCTTCAGCATCCTGAAGGAAGTACTGGCCATCAGTATTAAGGGAGAGAAGAGGGAGGGGGGAAATACTCCCTTTTCTTTTTTTTTTTTACCTACTGCTACTCATTGTGATTAATTATCTGCTCTTTGCTTGCTTATCTTATTATCCTCTATGACCAACATCATACCCTTGGTCTTATTGCCTTTTTTTTCTGTTGGTGTTTGCTATTTTTCTGTCTAAGCCATACTGCCTCTATGTGGCAAGCACTTGAACCCTGACACATTCGTGAAGATGTATTTGTTATTAATAGTCCTTTGGACTGCTGTCTCCAGCCAGTCCTCTAATTTGGAGGATTTGTACCAGGCTTAGCTTGTTTTTCCCCCACTTCTCCTGTCATCTATCACACAGTCTCTTCTTCTGGAGTCCCTTTCTCTAGAAAACTGCTTTCTTGAACTGAATTGTGAGGAGCTACAGGAAGACAGCTGACATCCCAATCATCTTTAGCAGTGACTATTCAACTTTCAGGAAACTCCTACAAAGTTGTCACATGAACCATAGAAATGTAAATATGCTCACACCACTACTCCCATCCATATGACCCCTCTCTGGTCCATTTTATTTCTTTTAGGCCATTTTCCTAATGCCATAGGTTTATGATTTTAGAGGATGAGCACATTTCAGACAAACGGTTATCATCAGTCCTTGACTTACTTGGAAAGGAGATATTTCTTTAACTCCTAAATATTATAGAAAATAAAGGAATGATACTGTATCTTTCAGTTCAGTTGCTCATTCATGTGTGCCACTTTGTGTACCCATGGCCTGCAACACGCCAGACTTCCCTGTCCTTCACCAACTCCCAGTTCAGTTCAGTTCAGTTGCTCAGTTGTGTCCGACTCTTTGTGACCCCATGAATTGCAGCATGCCAGGCCTCCCTGTCCATCACCAACTCCCGGGGTTCACTCAAACTCATGTCCATCAAGTTGGTGATGCCATCCAGCCATCTCATCCTCTGTCATCCCCTTCTTCTCTTGCCCCCAATCCCTCCCAGCGCCAGAGTCTTTTCCAAAGAGTCAACTCTTCGCATGAGGTGGCCAAAGTACTGGAGTTTCAGCTTTAGCATCATTCCTTCCAAAGAACACCCAGGACCTATCTCCTTTAGAATGGACTGGTTGGAACGAACTCCCAGAGCTTGCTCCAACTCATGTCCATTGAGTTGGTGATGCCTGTCTCATCCTCTATCATCCACTTCTCCTGCTTTCAGTCTTTCTCAGCATCAGGGTCTCTTCCAGTAAGTCAGTTCTTCACATCAGGTGACCAAAGATTTGGAGCTTTAGCTTCAGCATCAGTCTTTCCATTGAATACTCAGGACCGATTTATTTATGATTAACTGGTTTGACCTCCTTGCAGTCCAAAGGACTCTCAAGAGTCTTCTCCAATACCACAATTCAAAAGCATCAATTCTTTGGCACTCAGCTTTCTTTATGGTACAACTCTCACATCCATACAACTATGGGCAAAAAACAGCTTCGAATAGATAAACCATTGTTGGTAAAGTAATCTCTTTTTAATATGCTGTCTAGCTTTATCATAGGTTTTCTTCCAAGGAGCAAGCATCTTTTAATTTTATGGCTGCATTCACCATCTGAAGTGATTTTGGAGCTGAAGAAAATCAAGTCTGTCACTATTTCCATTGTTTCCCTATCTATTTGTCATCAAGTGATGGGACCAGATGCCATGATCTTCATTTTTTGAATGTTGAGTTTTAAGCCAGCTTTTTCAGTCTCCTCTTTCACTTTCATCAAGAGGCTCTTAATTCCTCTTCACTTTCTGCCATAAAGGTGGTATCATTTGCATATCTGAGCTTATTGATATTTCTCCTGGCAATCTTGGTTCCAGCTTGTGGTTCATCCAGCCCAGCATTTCTCATGATGTACTCCTCATAGAAGTTAAATCAGCAGGGTTATTATATACAGTCTTGAGGTACTCCTTTCCCAATTTAGAACTGGTCTATTCCATGTCCAGTTCTAACTGTTGCTTCTTTACTTGCATACAGATTTCTCAGGAGCAGGTAAAGTGGCCTGGTATCCCCATCTCTTTAAATCTGTACCTTCATCAAAAAGAAGGGAAGGGTAAAGGAATGGACAGCCCTCCCATTGTTCCACACTGTTCTCAAGGAAAATACCTGATTGGTCATTGTGTGTAATTTGCATTTTCATGGGCTAGGTTCCTTGCAATGGATGTGTACTATGATTGTGTCATATACTCAGTATTGTGGGCATAATAGCAGGGTACACCAATTATTGTTCCAAAATAATCATGAAAAATAGGAGGTAAAGTTTCACAAAGTAAGTGCTTTTACCAGAGGCAAGAGAAATACTATGAAGATAAAATTAAAAATCTTTAATGCATGAAGAGAAAGAGAATATATGTGTAGACTTGCACATAGACTTCTACATATTTTATACAGCTATATAATGGTAGAGAGGAATATAAGTGTAATAGATATAGGGCTCAACTTGAAGTTAGTAAACATTTCATGTCTTTTTCTGGTTCTGCTGTTAATTCATTCCATGGCCTTATGAAAATCTTATTCCCTTCTGTGATAATTTCTGTCTTCCTAAAATCAAGGTCTGGGCTAAAGCAGAAGTCAAACTCAATTTCATATGGGTACTAAGATTGTAACACAGATGACATTGTGTTGACATTGACTATGCAGGGCTATGACATTGAGTATGACATTGACTATGCAGGGCTATCTATCTAGCTTCTCTTTATTTGCATGTTTAATAAACTAAACTAAAAAATAGTTCACTTTTGTTTTCTTGAACTATACAGCCTTCTAGGTACATCTGCCATTTTATAAATTCTGAGAGTTTGGCAAATACAATCTATCCAACAAATACTCTTATTCCTTCTTTCACACTAGAATTGAAGGAGCTGCATGCAGGGATTTCATTTCTCAGCCCTCCCCTTGCATCTGGGTGGCACATGGGGCTTGTTGCAGCAAAGGAGTGTCAGGAGAAATGGTGTGTGTCACTTCTAGGTCATGGAATTACATAGACACAGAATTATGAAATGCATGTACTACACATACCCTTTCTTTTCCCTTCCACTAAGTGGTCACAGATGATCTTGATGTCTCAGGGGATCTAAAAATCACAAGATGAAAGGAAAATAATTTCCTAAATCACCGCTTAGAAGAACATACTCACTGAACTATAACATAAAATTTAAAAAATCAAATTATTCTGGGTTAGGTCACTGAATGTTTTGTTCTTCTTAATAGAAAGTGGCCCTATTCTAACTAATATAAAAGTAAAAAGGGAAGAGCGAAAATTGTCTTTATTCAAAAATATATAGATGTGCATTTGTGATACATGGGCAAGAAGACACTGTTGTAGTGTCTTGGAGAACAGTGACTGATAGGGACAATCTTGAACCAAAGAGCACATGTAAATTTTCTGTTTTTCCCTTAGGAGTTTGAATTCTAATAACTGTGCAGTTTGTCTATTTTGTTTATTTTAATTTTCTGAGCAACTAGAAAATATTGTCCAAATTGGCCATAAATAGATATTAGTTTGAATAAACAAATGAAGGAATAAATATTTTATATAAAGGAAGCAGTTGCTAAAAAAAATGTAGAACACTGCTGTTACTTAATAATGCAGATTTTCTTTTGTCAGACTTTTCCTTTTTCAAGAGAAGCTGTAAATGTGAGTATTTTATGTTCATTCAAAATATCTGAAACACTCCATGGGTCAAAGAGCTCATTTCTGTGAGTTGGACTCAGCCCACTTGCAGACAGTCTGTGACCTCTGAATTGTAGTATTGATTCTCAAACTTGGATGAGCTGAGTGCTTTTGAGAATTGCTTTGGGAGCTTTATGCTAAAATTAAAAAAAAAAAAA
>SJYT01026987.1:533000-549328 GCA_006410635.1 Cephalophus harveyi | reverse complement strand
TAGTTGGTAAGGTCCACAAGCACAGGTTCAATGTTTTATTTGTCACTTGCTGCTGCTGCTGCTGCTAAGTCACTTCAGTCATGTCTGACTCTGTGAGATCCCAGAGATGGCAGCCCACTAGACTCCCCCATCCCTGGGATTCTCCAGGCAAGAACACTGGAGTGGGTTGCCATTTCCTTCTCCAATGCATGAAAGTTAAAAGTGGAAGTGAAGCCGCTCAGTCATGTCCGACTCTTAGCTTAAGTCACCATTAATGATAGAGTTCAGCAAAGAATGTTTTTTGAGTTATTTTGTTAATATTGGAAGGATGATCTGGAAAACAGAGATAAAAGTTCTAAGTTTCTGTTATAAACAGCTAGAAGTATGAGGATTTATTCTAGGTGAAGAGCAGGTTGTTAGGTCTGTCTTGAATGCACTGATGTTGAAGGCTCTCAGATATCAGAATAGGTGTACTGAGGAAACAGCTGGACATGGGGGTCTGTGATTTAAAACGGACATCTGAGGGATATAAATTTGGGATCTGTCAGCAAGTGAACTGTAAGAGAGATGAAGGCTACAAAATCTAAGCAAAGTATAAGAAGAAAAAAAAAAAAGAAAAATCCTGGGACAGAATAGTGTGAAACCCCAAAATGTAGAGCTCTTAGAAACAAAGAGGATTGTCAGATAAAACCAATAACCCAAAGCCTGACAGGTTAGAAGAAAAGACAAAGAAAAAGAACCGTATGCTTTTTCTAAGAATCTGAAAGAGGAATGTGTTTGAAAGAGGGAGTCATTAACTGGGTCAAAGGTCTGTGAGATTAGGTGAAAAGGGAAACTCTACAAATATTCATTGGCTTGTGTTTGTTTGAGGTCATTTGTCAGGATTCTTCACTTCTTTCCTTGCCAGCCCTGAGACATGTCGCTTGAATTGTCACCATCCATCCACCATCATCCACTCACTTATTAAAGCCAGAAATCAGGGTGTACTCATTAATCCTATCTTTCTCTAAGTTTTTTATTTTTATTTTTGTAATTGGAGGAAAATTGATTTACAGTGTTGTGTGGTTTCTGCTGTACCACAATGTGATTCAGCCATAGTTACACGTATAAGCTCTCCTTCTTGAGCCTCCCTCCCATCTCCCATCCCACCCTTCATCACAGAGTGCCAGGCTGGGTTCCCTATGTTACCAGCTCCCGGGGCTCACCAGCTATCTACCCCATCCTCTCCTTCTCCCAGTGTTCACAAGTCTCTTCTCTACGTTTGTGTCTCCTTTCCCTCCCTACAAATAGGTCCATAAATACCATTTTCTAGATTCCACATACATCACTTAATATTACAATATTTGTTTTTCTCTTTCTGACTTCACACCGCAGAATAGGCTTTAGGTTCTTGAGTCCTTGTTCTTTAAGAAATTCTGGCTCTTCAACCTGTAAAAGGTATCTGTATCTCTCCCTGTCTCTGACTCAGCTGACCACTGTCCTAGTTTAAGCTCTCATTATCACTTAGGCCATTCTAACTGTCCTTCCTTGTTCCTGCCCTTGCCCTCTGCACCCTTTCATTCCATTCAACATCTTAAAAGACAAAATCACATGCTATCTCTTTTCTACTTAAAACATTTACACCTTTCTGACCCAGAGGGATGGGATGGAGAACACATGTACACCCCTGGCAGATTCATGTCAATGTATGGCAAAACCAATACAATATTGGAAAGTAATTAGCCTCCAATTAAAATAAATAAATTTGTATTAAAAAAAAAAAAACAAAGACATTTTCAGTGACTTTTCTTTACACTTAAATAAAACCCTCACTTCCTAACAAGCATTATAAAACATTCCTGATCTAGAGCCTGACTAGTCGCAATCTCTTCTTTTTCAGTGTCCTCCTTACTCACTAAACTCTGCTCCTATCAGCCTTTTAAAAATTGTTTCAAGAACACAACAAACTCTTTTTCACCTTACAGTTTTTGTCATCCTTGTGTATTTTCCAGGAATGTTTTTTTCCTCAGATATGACTGAATTTACATCTCAGCTTGTCATCTATTAACAATAACAAACAAAAACTTCTCTTGCTACTTAAATGAGTAGCTCCATTCTACACCAAATCACTTTTCTTTAAAATTTATCACTATTTGTAAATATCAGTATTTGTCTACTTTTTCTCTGTCCCATACTAGTTGTCCTGTTCACAGCTGCATTTCCCAACCCTAGCATAGTGTCTGCCTGAGTGAAAGCATTCAATATATATTTGCTGATAATTAGTTAGAGCTGTATCATTTAAATCATGGGAATAGACTTTCTGTTGGGGTGACTAGAACAGTGAATGGCAGGTAAGAGAAAACCTAGGAGAATGGCTGTGATGGGAAAGAGAAAATAAGAAAGTAGATTTAAAGAGCTGTCTTTTTGAAGAAAATTTTACATACTCTTTTAATGGGTATAATAGAGAGAAGGAATAAGAATATATAGGAGAAAAAGGTAATATTTGATAGTGAAAGATTCCTGAGAAGGCAAGGGTGGCAGTGATTCATATGGGCTGTGAAGGGATTAATCATTAATGCAAGGATAAATTCTCTTGTTAAGACAGAAGCATAAAACTTGGGAAGAGAATGGTTAGTATGCAGTCTTCCTGAGCAGTTACATAAATTTTCAGTTAGATAATGATTTCACTCTTGCTTCTGATGATTCTTTTTTTCCTTATTTTTTATTAGAAGCTTATGGTTACTCCATGATTAGCAAATTTCAAATTGATGATTTCAGTTCAGTAGGTTAATAGAAAAATCTTCCTTATATTGTTTTACAGCTAGTTGCATACATTTCTGACATTAATGCAAAACTGTCCCACTAATTCAAAATAAATATAGTTTCCTTATCCTATACATTGGTCTCAAAATTTTGGAGTATATTACTAAGACATTAAAGAGAGGGATTGTATTCTGACTAAATTTGGAAATGCTATTAATTCTCTACACATAATTTCTACTGTCTGTCAAAACACTTGCCAATAAGTTTTATAAACTGATTTTCTGAACTAATAAATGTATTTCTCATTATTTCTCAGATATTATATATAATTCCTGATAGCTTTCATTAACACTTTCTCACACATTTAATCTCATGCCTTAAACACCTCCTGAAATCCTTATGTGAGAGGTTGTCAACTCTGGTAATTAGCAATAATGCCCTAAATTTCTACTACTGAATGAGACATTAAAATAGGGAAAAATAAAGTTAAAAAAATTCCTTTGCTTATTTAGATTTTTAGCATTAGATAACTTTATTTTCTACAGGAAGGTCATTAGATTGACTAACAGAAGGAACTAAGCTCATTATTTAGGCTCACTCCTGTCCACCTTCATGAGCTGAAAGTAGTAGGTATACCCAGAGAGCAGAAAGAGCTTTTTATTGTTGAGTCCTGGACATTGTTCTAGATCAGAACTGAAGAAAGTGTGTAAATGTGCAAGTAAAAACTGGATATAACAGGTATACTGCAGATGGTTTGCTGTGAAGTTTGTGTCTTTTATGTTCATAAGTCTCTTCTTAGTGAGAACTCACAAAAGAACAAACAAAACTGTATCAGAAAAAAAAAATCAAAAATAGCACTGATAGAAATGCATTTCATAAATGACATATGAAACAGACTTCCTGCATCAGAAAGCCATGATGTTTGACTTCCAGAAACAAACAGGAAGTTTGGTTGCTCTGTAGGTCTTGAATCTTTCCTCCACAGAGCACTCCTCTCTTTTTCTCTTCAAGTCAATTCTGGTACTCACTCTTTAATGTGGTGCTGCCCTGTTGTATTTTAAAATTTTTAAATAAGTAATATAGATGGACTGAATATCTATGTCCTAATAAAAAAACAACAGCAAAAAACAGAAATATAGAGGTTAGTGAAACAGGTTGCAGTGACCACTCTTTTAGATTTTCCAAAAATGATAATTAATTGTCTATCTCCTTTGACTCCAAGTTTTTCTTACTGTTGGCAAACATATTAGCTGGGCCAACACTACACCTGGTGCTATAATACAGACCTCAACTACACAGTGATCTGAGCCCTTATTCTTCTCCACGTCAAGATGTAATTGCTTCACTGTCCTATTCAGTGTTATCACCAGGAACAGAAACACCAAAAGACATCTATGTGAATTTTAGACCTATTGCTCCTTGATGACATTATATAGCAACAACCCTAAATTCTCAACACGATCAATTATCAATACATCTTTGATTATGTTACCTCATTTCTGTGACTATAGTCTACTGGCATAAAAAGCCCAAAATACACTGGTCACAGTGATATGAAGTTCACTAACCCTTATTTACCCACTAGCAGAAGCACCCTGCTCCTGGGATGTAAAACCAATAATAAAACATTCCTAAAGTAATGATATAGGAAGAACAAATTCTACAGAATAGTTAGTGGAAATAGTGGTGGGAGTGGTCAATTCTAAATTTTGTTTTCTAGACCTATATATTCTAGCTTTTGGGGACATAGCAGTATATGATCTTTAGTTTAATAAATATGTCATATACCATCTGGAAGGAAGTATAGCAAACCAAGATGGCACCTTCTATAGGCAATCTCAAATTTCCATCAGGTTGTCTGCTTCTATATGACACAGTGTGTAGTGGTGAATATCATGGATATGGATTCTTCGTCACACATCTTTCACTGTGAAATGTGTTTCTTTGAGACAACATTATGCATATTTCATGTCAGTAAATAAAACATGGTAAAGCCCTAGGATTATGGTGCTATCAAGGCACTACATGCAAGAAAAGCATGCCGCCATCTGGTGTAAGTGCAATTCCAGTAAAGATGAATTGTTCTTGCTGCCTAGAGCAGAAACACTGAGATGAACTGACTCACTATCCAGTGCTGCTGGTTCCCTCAAAGGAGAATAACATACAGAGGGCTCAGTTTTGATCTTTGCTGCTGACCCGTTAGTCTTCAGTAATAGTACTCTTGGGCTTCTCTGGTGGCTTAGATGGTAAAGAATCTACCTGTAATGTGAGAGACCTGGGTTCAATCCCTGGGTTCAGTCCTTGGGTGGAGAAGATTCCCTGGAGGAGAGCATGGCAACCCACTCCAGTATTCTTGCCTGCAGAACCCCCATGGACAGAGGAGGCTGGTGGGCTACAGTCCATGGGGTCGCAAAGGGTCAGACATGACTGAAACTAAGCACAGCACAGCAGTACTCTAAATGAGAAGTCCCTGATGCCGAATCAGTTCATAGTTTCCAACCTGCCATTTGTCCTCTACCTTCTGGGTGCATTGCATAAACTGTCTCTATTTTATAAGGTATTTGACAGGTTGAAAGTGGTAGGGTTTGAAAATTCTTCTCTTTAAAGGAAACAATAAATTGGACAGTGAAAATGATTCAGTTGAAACAGATGAAAACAGGGAATGTGGTAGTCAATTCTGTGTGTCATTTTGATTGGCCATGGGGTCCCCAGGGGAAATATTATTGGGGGCTGTGTCTGTTCCTGAATGAGATTAGCATTGAATTGGTGGATTCAGTGAAGCAGATTGTCTTCCCCCATGTAAGTGGGCATATTCTAATCCCTTGAGAGCTTGAATAGAACAAAAGGACAGGAAGGAAGAATCTTTCCCTTTCCCCCTCATCTCTCACTGATTGAGCTGGGGCCTCTTATCTTTTCTGGCCATTGGACTGGGATTCATATCATCAGCTACCCAACCTTCAGACTCAGACTGAATTATACTACTGGCATTCCTGGGTCTTCAGCTTCTCATAGAACTTCTAAGATTCCATATCACATTAGCTAATTCCTCATAATAATAAATCTCCTTTAATATCTGTAGCTATAGATCTATAACTATGCCTATATCTACATCTATGTCCATATTATATAATACACAGGTATCTTCATCCTACTGATTCAGTTCTCTAGAGAACCCTGTGTAATATAGAAGTTCAGCTGTCCATGGATTCTATCTAGAAACTGTTTCAGAAAATTATGCCTTCAATTGAGAATAGTCTTTGGGCCAAAATAATGGGAGCAACTTGGGTTTTTCAGAAGCCAAAACTATGTTTATAAGAGATATCAGATGAACACATAAAACCGGAAATGAGCATAAACAAAATAACTAAAAATTACTAAGCAAATCATATTTTTGAACATGCAATATCTCCAGTAATGTATGACATTTTTCATATGATTTCATTTCAATTGCCTTTGAAAATTAGTATTAATATCACCACTTTATAGATAAGGTAATACAGGCCACAAGCACAGAAAAGAGTTCACACTGTATGATTCTGTTTATATAATTTTTTTTTTTATAGAATTCAAACTAATGTGTGATGAAAGAAAATAGATCTGGAAATCATGGGTAAAAAGGGAGACTGACTGTAAGGGGCACAAAGAAACTTCTAGGAGAGAGGAAAATGCTTTTATGCTGATTATATTGATGGTTTCATGCACATATATAATTGTCAAAACTCAGACTCTACACTTTAATTGTACATAATTGTTTACCTAATGGTATAAATTATGCCTAATAAATGACAGTTTTATTAGTAATAAGACATTAATGCATGTATTGAAAACACAAAATAGTATAAAGAAAACAAAAACTATCCGGAAGTTGTTTTTATTTTAGTTTTCTATCTTTCTCCTAAACATCAATATGTGTGTTTTTCTGAATAAATTAAAACTTTTACTAAATATACAATCAAGTAGATTTTACGTTTCAGCAAATTTTTCCTAAATAAATACATTTAATAAAAAAAAGTAAGTTCTGAAAACTTCTCAGAAGTAAATATATTTGAAGGAAGGAAAATCCAAACCACGTTGCAAACAAAAACATACCCTCTCAAATTAAGTGGATAATTTAAGCAATACTGTAATATTTTTCAGGCTTCCCTGATGGCTCAGTTGGTAAAGAATCCACCTGCAATGCAGCAGACACTGGTTCGATTCCTTAGTCAGGAAGACCCGTGGGAGAAAAGATAGACTACCCACTCCAGTCCAAGATATGAAGGGACTTTACTGAAGTTAGTGCATATGCTGATAGTATGTACTATGAAAAGCAAAAACATATTTTAAAAAGAATCCTTTTTAATTTTCCTTTGTCTATACTGAACAGAAGCTATAAAAAATTCATATTACCCATTTAGTTACTTTACTAAAAGTTATTCATGAGAAAATTAATCAGTAATTCAGTCAAAATTTAAGTAAAATAATGTTTATACTTATTTTACTTTCTAAAAGCACAAAACAATGCAACAGTAATTGTGATAAAGAAACTAGTCTCCATAATATATAGAACTTCAATTCACAGTAAAATAACTATTGCAGACATTTTTACATTTGCCTTCCTGTTTAAACATTATATACCAGTTACAGATCTGAGGTATTTTCTGCACAAATCATGTGACTTATATTATGAACACCTCACTTTAGTAGCTTTTAATTAAGTACAAATCCATCACTCCCTTTCCCATATTTCTCCCTTGGGGATATGCTCTCCTACCTGTGGTCACAAGGCTCTTGCCCTTCTCCCAATCTCAGGAGTAATTTTCAGGGGGTCATTGATTGTATTTGTTTATACAGAATGTCCACATTTCAGTGTGGGAAGGTACTACTGACTGACGAGTGTCTTTCCTTTTCACAATTCAGTTCTTAAAAAGGACAAGGTTCTATCTTCTTAGTCTTTGGTATTATTTTTCCCAACACTTGTATAAATTGTTATACAAAATTATATTATGAAGGCACTTTAATCATGGTTTTCAACAACTAGTTAAAGGATTACAAATATCTTTGACATATAATACTAAATTAAAAAAATAGTGCACAATTCTGTACCCAGCCTGCAGCAGGGAAATAAAGACTAGTTCAAGGTTAAATTTAGCACGTACAAAATGAGGGGTTTTTGAAAGAAGTATATTTGTAACTGCACTTCTGAACTGATTGTAGTTGTAATTGGATTTCTCCATTGCTTATGAGCTTTCTTTTTTCCTTTTCTCCCCTCAAGCATACAGCAAGGTTGAATCATATTTAATTTATTCTTCATGTGTGTGTGTGTGTGTGCGCGCACACACGCACATGCGTGCTTAGTTGCTTCATTCATGTCAAACTCTTTGCAACCCTATGGACTATAGCCTTCCAGGTTCCACTGTCCATGGGATTGCCCAGGCAAGAATTCTGGAGTGGGTTGCCATTTCCTTCTCCAGGGGAATCTTCCTGACCCAGGGATCGAATCCATGTCTCCTGCACTACAGGTGGATTTTTGCCCACTGAGCCACTTGGGAAGCCCTATTCTTCAAGTGCCATCTTTCAATTACTACTCTAGGGTCTAGATTCTATTAGTCCATACTGTTAATATGTAACTTTCAGCATAAGTTGCTTTTACCCATTGGTTTATGTCATACTTCAAAGATTTTACCAGGGTTCTAAAAAACACAGTTTAAATAACTATATCACTCCTAACGGAGAAGGAAATGGCAACCCACTCCAGTGTTCTTGCCTGGAGAATCCCAGGGATGGGGGAGCCTGGTGAGCTGCCATCTATGGGGTAGCACAGAGTTGGACACAACTGAAGTGACTTAGCAATAGCAATAGCAATCACTCCTAGCAAATATTTATGAAGGATCTACTATGTTCAGGCCATACATGGATGCACAGTCACATCTGGCTCTCTGAAACCCCCATGGACTACAGCCTTCCTGACCTCCTCTGTCCATGAGATTTTCCAGGCAAGAATACTGGAATGGGTTGTCATTTTATCCTCCAGGGATCTTCCTGACCCAGTGATGAAATCGGCGACTCCTGAATTGGCAGGTAGATTCTTTCACCACTGAACCACCTGGGAAGCCCATGTTCAGAGCACTGTGTAAATTCTGGTAATTCTAATGTGAAATTCACAATACCTATGAGATAGTTCAAAAACAATGCTAAGAAACAAATAACGGGATTTCTCTGGTGGTCCAGTGGTTAAGACTCTGTATTCCCAATGCAAGGGGCCCAGGTTCAATCCCCAGTTGGGGAACTAGACCTAACATGCTGCCACTAAGAGTCTTTATGGCACAACTAAGGATTCTGCATGTCACAACTAAGACCTGGCACAACCAAATAAATAAATATATTTAAAAATGAATAAATACATGATTTCAATGTGAGAGGGTAACAGGAAGGCCAGGGATCTCCAAATGGAGGAAATAGCCTGCAAGTGTCAGACATTTTTCTCTCGCTTAAGCGGCAGGAAGAAACAAACTAGAGATACTTTTTTTCCTTCTCTATACAAATTTAATCAGGTTCAATCCATTCTGAAGGAGATCAACCCTGGGATTTCTTCGGAAGGAATGATGCTGAAGCTGAAACTCCAGTACTTTGACCACCTCATGCGAAGAGTTGACTTCTTATGGGTGACGGGCCTGGTGCCATTTTGAGTTTTAAGACATTCCTTTCTTTCATTAACAGACTGCTAGTGACTATATAATATCTAGCTGAAGACTAGCAGGGGGGTACTCTTTTGCCCCCTTCTGATGTCTGTGTCAGAAGCTTTCTCTGTCTCCTTTATACTTTAATAAAACTTTATTACACAAAAGCTCTGAGCAATGAAGACTCGTCTCTGGCCCCGGATTGAATTCTTCTTCTCTGGGGACCAAGAATCCCAGCGTCTTTGCATGATTCAACGACAACCTTTCAAATGCAACTTAAAATCCGTTGAACAAGTAAAATATATTGAAATTGGGGAGTCATAAGACAAAATATAAGTTGGATGGGGAAAGTTAGTAACATTTTTAGATAACTGAATTTTGAAAGATGAATTTAATTTGACTGTTAAATAATCAGTATAATACAAAGATTAAGTGTAATGTGCAAAGGCACTCTCATATGGAGAATGGGAATGTATTTAAGGAGACAGAAATTGTTCTATGTGGCTAAAACATAAAATTCAAGATGTCAAGCGGAAATAGATGAGCCTAATGAGACAGAAAGCTGTCAACTCACAGAGGGACATAATTGTTGTAAAAATAAATTTGACCTTCCTTGAAGAAGTTGAGAAAATTGAAGAATTTTCATCATAGGAATCACATAAATAGTTCTGTTTTGCTTTATGATCATGCTGGCAACAGTGTGTATGAACTTGAGGTAGATGAAAATTAGAGAAAAATACTGAGTAGAAGGCTGTTGCAGTAACTTAAATGCAAGGTAATAATGGAGATCTGACAATGCCAATGAAGTATAAGAGAATAAATTAAACACAGACTGTAGTAATGATAGTTAATATGTATAAAGTTGAAAGTTTTAGTCTCTCAGTCCTGTCCAACTCTTTGCAACTCAATGGACTGTAGCCTGCCAGGCTCCTCTGTCCATGGAATTCTCCAGGCAAGAATACTGGAATGGGAAACCATTCCCTTCTCCAGGGGATCTTCCTGGCACAGGGATCAAACCTGGTCTCCCACACTGCAGGCAGATTTTTTACCATCTGAAACACAGGGAAGCCTAATATGTGTAAGTGCTCAATATATGCCAGGATTTAATCTAAATGTTTATAACTTATTTAATGTTCATAAATACATACATTTACTTTTGTTCTTCTCAATTTATAGATGAGAAAACTAAAGGACTAAAGACATGAATTAATTTGAACAGGATTACATAACTAGTTCTGGAATCCAGATTTGAAGCCAGACATTTAAATTCCAGAGTCCTTGCTCAGAACCAACCATGCCATATCAACTTGCCTAATTGAAGAAATGAAAGATAAAGAATAAAAGACACAGTTTATTCACTAACAAGAATGGGTGGTAAAGATAATGGATAATTTATCCCAAGCATTTAAATTATAAACGTAGTTATGTCATTATTTTAAATTAACTACATATGTGAAGGAGAAAGTATATTTAAGGGCCTTAAGGCTGTAACAAGCATCTGAACCTTTCCACTGGTAACTTATTTCAAATCCTCAAAGAGTATGTATGGAAAAAAATTCAAAGAATTTCTTTAAAACTGAAGTTCATAAACTATAGTACATATCATGATTGCCTGATGAGTGCACTTGCTAAAGTTCCATTCTTTTTCATTGAGACTGAAAATAACATTTCTTTAAACTCTATATTTTCCATTGACTCCTAGAGGAATAACATAAAATGCAAAAACAACATTATTTTTGCACCTTGCTCATTGACTAGTNATATCATGATTGCCTGATGAGTGCACTTGCTAAAGTTCCATTCTTTTTCATTGAGACTGAAAATAACATTTCTTTAAACTCTATATTTTCCATTGACTCCTAGAGGAATAACATAAAATGCAAAAACAACATTATTTTTGCACCTTGCTCATTGACTAGTAACAAGCTAATGGCTAACAAATAGCATGTAGTTAATCTTTTCTGCAGATTAATTCATGTGTACAAACAGGGTAGAGATATATTTCCAAATTAGTGTTCTGACAGTCAGTGTTCTCATGTATTTTTTATTACAGCCTGATGTACTAATGTTAGACATCCCCAGCACGTACCATCAGCAGGGAGGCTAGCAAATATTGTGAACTTTGCAGAAGTACAAAATTTCCTGTAGTAAAAAAAAAGTCTGTAGAGAGATTTTAAAGGAATGTCCAAATCCTAAAATAATTTGAGCACAAACGAGGCTATATTTGTACAGTTGTCATCTATGCTATAAACAATGATATCATAACCTGTTTCCAGAGGCCCACTGAATCTAAATTCTACCTCTGGGCTGACCTAGATTCCCTGAGAATACTTTCTGTGTGCTGGTTTGCCTCCCTGCTTCTATCCAGAGTTTTATAGCTATTTGTTCACAGCACTTACCGACCTGCTCACAGTGAATTTTCTCTCCCAGTTTAGGGCTTTTCAGAACCCCAGATTAGAGGTACATGTGTTTTCAAGACTCTGTGCAGAGCTGTGGTGAATATTACTTTCATACTGGTAGTAGCTCTTTGCCATTTAATTTTAAATCTACCTTCTGGCCTCTAGGAAGGACCCATCTAAATGTGTCTGCCATGAAGAACAAGGCGCATTATCACCTCTTCACAGCCTTTATCACAGTTAAGAGCTTCAGGCTATTGGATGTCATACTCTCTCAGCCTGCCACCTAAAACCTGGTCTGCCTGTCTTGTTTTTGTTTTTCCTACTTGTTTATCTATCAGAGCAGTGTTGTACATGATGTGGTTTGTGAGAGATCCAAGCCTGGGGCTCCAATTAGATGGGGTTGAATGAAACCAAAAGCTAGGATAACTGCAATCTGTCTACCATTAATATATTAGGCTCCAGGTATGTTCATTGTTGAATAGGTGAGAAGCGAAAAGGAAAAAAGAATATCTCATTAATAACTGTTGGTATGTAAGTTAGGTTTTAATTTTTTAATCTCCTGAAATAATGAAAACAATGGCACTTACTGAATGATGCAACACTTTGAAAGCATTGGAAAACCCACTTGGATAATTTTCAATTGTAATTCTCATACTGCACATGAAGACACGTGGACTAGGGTAGAAAATATTTACTTTTATTTTTAGTTAACCCTTACTCGTCTTTCATTCCACATGTGTAGATAATGGTTCAGTGTAAAATGTATTTACATAGCACCACTTCCTATTTGTAAAAAAAAAAAAAAATCAATGAAAAAAACATAAGTTGTGTATTAGGATTCTCCAGAGAAAAAGAACAAGAAGATATAGATACAGGTATATAGGTAAAGGTAAAGGAATAAATATATATAGATACAGATAAGAGCATAGTGATAGAGATGATAGTGATAAAGATTCACTGAGTGGTAGGTTTCTTTAAAGGAACTGACTCATGTGACTGAGGACCAAATTATTGTTGGAGGCAATCAACTAGCACAATTTCTTCTTGCTGAAGGGAGTTTCCTTTGTTCTCCTAAGATTTTCAACTGATTGGAAGAAGCCCATCACATTATGGAGGGTAATCTACTCAAAGCAATGTTAATCTCACGGGAAAAAAAAAAAAAAAAAAGCCTTCACAGAAACATCTAGAATAATACATGATCAAATATCTGGGCACTATGGCCCAGTCAAACTGATACAAAATTAACCATCATAAGTATCATATAAATTTCAAAAGAAAATTAAGACTAGAACACATTTATTTCTCAGGATTCTTGATTATAATATTTATTAAAAGATATGATATAGCTACTTTCCCTTTAACACCTAGCATTTTTTGCCTTATAGGAACATTTTTGGTTACTTTATATTCTACAATAGTTTCAGTTCAATTTGACTAAATTAAACACATGCCCACAAGCAATATAGGGTAAAGTCAGAACTAATATTTTTCATTATTAAGAAGAGACATGGTGTCTCTCCTTTTTTTCATAATTTTAACAATTTTCCAAACTGAAAAATGCATTAAAATGTTCTTGCTGCTGCTGCTGCTAAGTCGCTTAAGTCGTGTCTGACTCTGTGCGACCCCATAGACGGCAGCCCACCAAGCTCCCCCCTCCCTGGGATACTCCAGGCAAGAACACTGGAGTAGGTTGCTATTTCCTTCTCCAAAGCATGAAAGTGAAAAGTGAAAGTGAAGTCACTGAGTCATGTCCAACTCTCAGCGACCCCATGGACTGCAGCCCACCAGACTCCTCCATCCATGAGATTTTCCAGGCAAGAGTACTGGAGTGGGGTGCCATTGCCTTCTCCGAAATGTTCTTAGATAATGCCAAAAATCCCTAACTCACCTAAACTACTAAGTTTATCAGGCTATTAATAAATTAAACAAGCTGAGTAGCATATCAGCTTCCTTTGTGAGATTTTTTAAACACCCTATCCCTTGTTCAGTTTCATGAGAAATAACGTACATTATCTATAGATTTTTTAACTTAGGGAATTTATAGAGAAATGCATACTAAATACCTAAATATAGTATATGTTATTTAGATGAACTTTTTCTTTTATCCTGTTTCATTTACATTTTAAGCAGTTTATTTTCTGCTTAAATGAATAATTTTCTATGCCTTTTTCTAAGTTTCTTTATGATCCCAATGTTCTGTGCTTTACTGTCCGAACCATCAATCCATATGTCATGTCAAAGGGTAAATCTGCAGTTAAGACTGAGGTATATTTGAATAACAATTCTGTTTATTAAGGACATTAAGTGCTTTACATATATGTCTCTAATAATCTAGTCAGCAAATCTGTGAAGTTGACATTATTCCCACTGTTTATCTGATGACACCAGTGTAACATAAATTGCCACTAACATTTTTGTGGTAAAGTAATAATAGGTAAAACCAGGCTAATTAAATTCTACCTCTGGGGTTATAATAACTCAAAGTACTTAGTTACTCTGACATTTTGTGGAAATATATATATATGGCAATGGCAACCACTCCAGTACTCCTGCCTGGAAAATCCCATGGACAGAGGAGTCAGGAAGGCTGCAGTCCATGGGGTCGCTAAGAATTGGACACGACTGAGCAATTTCACTTTCACTTTTCACCTTCATGCCTTGGAGAAGGGAATGGCAACCCACTCCAGCGTTCTTGCCTGGAGAATCACAGGGACAGGGGAGGATGATGGGCTGCTGTCTATGGGGTCACACAGAGTCGGACACGACTGAAGTGACTTAGCAGCAGCAGCAGCAGCATTTATATACATACACACTATTACTAGGATCAACAGCTAAAATTTGGGATGTTTGGTTAAATTTGAACTTCAGATAACAGTGAATATAATAATGTACAGGACACACTTTCACATGAAAATTTTTATCTGATGTTCAAATTTATTTATTAAATCTGACAATCATTAAAATGAATGAAATTTTATGTATGACAAAAAATCACTTAGTAAATACTCTGGAAAAAAATCTCATCTCAGTAGATGAATTAAAAGTTTTATTTTTATTTTTTAGGTACTGTAAGAGCACAGAATCATAATTTTTTTGAACCTCTGACAGCTCTCTTGTACCCATAGCTTCTACACTGAATTTCTTTCCATATTCTTTGTTCTCATTTTCTATGAATTTACTTCAGTTTACTTCTCTCATGTTTTTCTTAGAGTGGCTCAAATATTTTATTTTTTGCTTGTTTTAAATTTATTTATTTTAATTGGAGGTTAATGACTTTACAATATTGTAGTGGTTTTGCCATACATTGACATGAAACAGCCATGGCCAAAGTGATTGTTCCTTTTTTTCTAGTTGCTAAGGTGACTGATCATATTGAGAGAAAAAATATTCCCAGCATTTCTCAGATTAATTACTGCTGAATATTCAAATTTTATTTATAATATTTTAATTTGGTACTTTTTCATATGGCTGATGTGGTTAGATGGCTGATCTTCAAAGAACTGAGGAATATTAGGATCACTATTTGTAAATTAATTGATGGCTATAAATGTTAATTTACTTGAAAATTCAGATCACTCAGATATCTGTCTAAGGAGGAAATTAAGTTATAAAACAAATGATTATTTTTAGCTCATTGATTCTTTGCAAGAGTAAAGAGCTCAACAAGTGGAACACTCAAAAGTAAACAGGTCAACACATTTTGATGTTGGTTAAAGTACTTTGGAAAATGATGGAATTTGTTTGTATGGGACCCTTGGTTGTTAGGATATCCTCTATGAGGAAATGTTCATTAAAACACTTTACATTTTATTCCAAACTGCATAAAACAACATATTTATATTAGTTTCCTTCTCTATTCAATATGAGCTTCTTGGGTGGCACCACTAGTAAAGAATCTGCCTGCCAATGCAGGAAACTTAAGAGATGCAAGTTAGATCAGATCCCTGGGTCAGGAAAATCTGGAGGAGGACATGGCAACACACTCCGGTATTCTTGTCTGGAGAATCCAATGGACAGAAGAGCCTGGCAGGCTACATACAGAACATAGGATTGCACAGAGTCAGATACAACTGAAGCGACTTAGCATGCATGGCATATTCAATGTATCGATCCCCTGAAAGGACTTTAGATTTAGATTTCTTTATATAAAAAGAAACATAAATAACAGTACTAGGTGTTTCTAGGATCTAAGACTTGGAATTTGAATATACTTTAAGTATTATTTATGGAAAATATGCATTATTTCAAGTTAAAAAATTCTAATCACTCCTAAGTTATCCTTCCAGTACCAAAACACTTCTGTTGACTCAATATTACTAATAGTTTTCTTGAATCAGGGACCAACATAATTCACATGTTCCTGGAGACCCTATCCTCACTTCCTTGGACAAAATCTCAGGTCCCTCTGGACATCATTGGATGATACATTCATTTTGATCCAGATTGTCAACTATTAAAAAAACCACAAGATTTACAGAAAACCCAAGATTCCTAAGTCATCATTCATCTTCACTCTTCGTCACCTAGACATTAAAATCCTTTGGACTTT
>SJYT01026987.1:502873-532553 GCA_006410635.1 Cephalophus harveyi | reverse complement strand
GGAACTAAAAAGCCTCTTGATGAAAGTGAAAGAGGAGAGTGAAAAAGTTGGCTTAAAGCTCAACATTCAGAAAACGAAGATCATGGCATCTGGTCCCATCACTTCATGGGAAATAGATGGGGAAACAGTGGAAACAATGTCAGACTTTATTTTGGGGGGCTCCAAAATCACTGCAGATGGTGACTACAGCCATGAAATTAAAAGACGCTTACTCCTTGGGAAGAAAGTTATGACCAACCTAGACAGCATATTAAAAAGCAGAGATATCACTTTGCCAGCTAAGGTCCATCTAGTCAAGGCTATGGTTTTTCCAGTGGTCATGTATGGATGTGAGAGTTGGACTGTGAAGAAAGCTGAGAGCTGAAGAATTGATGCTTTTGAACTGTGGTGTTGGAGAAGACTCTTGAGAGTCCCCTGGACTGCAAGGAGATCCAACCAGTCCATCCTAAAGGAGATCAGTCCTGGGTGTTCATTGGAAGGACTGATGCTGACGCTGAAACTCCAATACTTTGGCCACCTCATGCGAAGTGTTGACTCATTGGAAGAGACCCTAATGCTGGGAGGGATTTGGGGCAGGAGGAGAAGGGGACGACAGATGGCTGGATGGTATCATCAACTCAATGGAGATGAATTTGGGTAAACTCTGGGAGTTGGTGATGGACAGGGAGGCCTGGCGTGTTGCGATTCATGGGGTTGCAAAGAATCAGACACAACTGAGCGATTGAACTGAACTGAACTGAATCTCATACATCTTTCCCAGCCTTTAATCCTTTCAATCTGCAGCTCAGAATCTCCAATCCTCAAAATTTCCTCTCTCAATAACATCCTTGCTGATATTCCATTCATTTTCTTGTTTAATTGATAACAACCCATCTTTTCTAGAGTTGTTTAATTCCTCCTCAACTCCCTGATTAATAGTTGTTTTTTTTTTCTTCTTCTTCTTCTTCTCCCTAGGCTCACATTGTTCCTAGAGACAGATTATCTAATTGCTTTTCTCCTCATTGCCACTTTCCGTTAATTAAAACTTCTTAAAAAATTCTTTCCTTCATTTGAAGTTCATGATAGTATGGCAAAACCAATATGGTATTGTAAAGTAAAATAAAGTAAAACTTAAAAAAGAAAAAAAATGAAGTTCGTGATAATGATAACACCAATTGCTTTTTTCATTTCTTTCTACATTGCCACATTATTTCATATTCTTCAGTATTTTACCACTTCAGTTCAGTTTAGTAGCTCAGTGGTGTCCAATCATTGCAATCCCATGAACCACAGCATGCCAGGTTTCCTTGTCCATCACCAACTGCCAGAGTCCACCCAAACCCATGTCCATTGAGTCGATGATGCCATCCAACCATCTCATCCTCTGCTGTCCCCTTCTCCTCCTGCCCTCAATCTCTCCCAGCATCAGGGTCTTTTCAAATGAGTCAGCTCTTCACATCAGGTGGCCGAAGTATTGGAGTTTCAGCTTCAACATCAGTCCTTCCAATGAACACCCAGGACTGATCTCCTTTAGAATGGACTGGTTGGATCTCCTTGCTGTCCAAGGGACTCTCAAGAGTCTTCTCCAACACCACAGTTCAAAACCATCAATTCTTCAGGACTCAGCTTTCTTTCTAGTCCAATTCTCACATCCACAGATGACTATTGGAAAAACCATTGCCTTGACTAGATGGAGCTATGTTGACAAAATGATGTCTCTGCTTTTTAATATGCTCTCTAGGTTGGTCATAACTTTCCTTCTAAGGTGTAAGTGTCTTTTAATTTGATTTTACCAACTTAGTCTTGTTAGAAGTAAAAATACAAATGAAAACCTTACTGTTTCTTTTTTTCTTTACATCATTGTTGTTTTATTTCTTGGTAATTTTGATATACTTATAATTACTTATAATACATTCTACCTTTCTAATTCATTCACCCTAATATTACCACTCAAAAAAATATCATTGGGGGCAGGAAGAGAAGGGGACGACAGCAGATGAGATGGCTGGATGGCATCACGGACTCGATGGACGTGAGTCTGAGTGAACTCCGGGAGTTGGTGATGGACAGGGAGGCCTGGCATGCTGCGATTCATGGGATCACACAGAGTTGGACACAACTGAGTGACTGAACTGAACTGAACTTATTTAAACTGCTAATCTTACAGAATTCTCATTGACTTTTATTTCACCTATGATCTTATCTCATTGTTTATCTGATTTCTATTGAACCAATCATCTCTTTAATAACTCCTTGTATATACTTTTATCTCTCTGGAGATACATATATTCCATTTCATATGAAGAGTAAACCCTGAGTCCAACACTCTATTTCCTATACTCATCTAAATAGCTAACTCATGTGTATAAATATAAAACTACATATTATAGTGTCAATTTAACTCGATGAACAATAACATGAAGGTGGCCCTTGGTGCTGGTTAGAAAAGCTACTGCTTTTTACCCAGCCAGTTCACTCTCAAAATCTCTTCACTGATCATTCTGCACCTATGTCTCCTCATGCCTCATGTTCTTTTCCTTATTCCTCATTTTCAACTGATGAAAATAAAAGCTAACAAAACAGAATGTCCACCACTCCTAACAACAAAACCATCCACTATCCCAGACTTCAGTTTTCACATTTTTCAAAGAATAAAGAGCTGGTAGTCATATCTAGGAATACATCCTGCATTTGTTCACTGGATTCCCTTATTTTTCAGGTATTCATATGCTTCTCCTGTAATTATTTGCACTTTCTCCTGAATCATTGATCATGCCCTCCCTACTTCCATCAGCACATACCAGAGGTTCCCAAAATTTCTCATTTCATGCTCCTCTCACTGTGCCTCACTAATTTTTATCCAAGCCAAAATCTTCCTGGGTTGTGTGATCCTCTGGAGAAGGGAATGGCAATCGACCCCAGTGTTCTTCCCTGGAGAATCCCGTGGACAAAGGAGACTGGCAGGCTACAGTCCATGGGGATGCAAAGAGTCAGACAAGACTGAACAACTAACACTAAGCCAAGACAAATATTTACCATTTCTGTTACCAAGCAGTTCAGTTTAAATAAGTTAGTCAGTGTTTAGCTCCTAAAACTTTAGTACCCCATACAGCAGTGGCTCTATTTTGACTGTCACTTAGGCCTCAGATCCTGACTTCTGTTATACTCCACATCCAAACCTACTGGCTCTAAATTTACAAAAGCTATTGTTTCTTAACTTCAAAAATCAAAAATCTAACAATTTCTCTCTAGTTCCACCACTACTACCTGACTTTGAGACATCAGAATTTCTCATCTAGATTATTATAATAGCCTCTTGCTTCCACTGTTGGCTGCTACAGTTCACACAGTAACAAAAAGAAGACCCTTTAAAGCCTATTTTCTTCTCTTTGAAGCAATCCAGTGTCTCCTCATCTAACTCAGAATAAAATTCAAAACTCTGCATGATCTCCCAAATACTCCTTTGTCCCTTGATGTCATCCCCTCCCAGTCTCCTCTTCCAGCCACACTGGCCTCATTTCTGTTTCCTGAATATGTAAGCATGGTTCATCTCAGAGCTCTTATACTGTTCTCCTGCTTGATTTTTTCTTCCCTTTTATAGGAATTAGGCTCACTCCCTCATTTTTTCCTAATCTTTACTAAAAAGCTCATTTAGTAAAAGCAACTTCAGTTACTGTTCCATCAAAAATAGAACCCTACTTACTCACTTAGCATCTTCTTACCTTGATTTTTATTCCCTTATTTCCATTAATCACCACATAAAAGAGTCTATGTTCATTTATTCATACCTTGTCTATTACTGTCTGGCACCACATTAAGAATATAAATCCTCTGAAAACAGATGCTTTTTTTTTTCACTACTGTACTCTGATTCATATTAAATTTTAATAGATATTTTGATGCATTAATAGAGAGACAAATGAATTAATTTGTTGAAAACATTCAGAGGCCATATTCAGTTTGTGGTGATTGATTAGAAGTTTTGGCAGCACAATGTTAGTGTACTTTATAAATATTTTAGAAGAATAGGAAAGGACTTTGCATTGACTAATTTAAGTATTCTCAAAATGAGCATTTCTTCAAAGTAAACCAAGAGATCAGCTGTGTTATTTCCTGTAGTATAGGCAAAGAATTGCACTCAGATTTATATTTCTAGACCTAGGGTGCAAGGTGAGCTGTGACAGGGTTGAGGGAGAAAAAGTATGGTCAGTTAATGAATGACTTCATATATAGCCCATAGAAATACTTTACTCTTCAAGTTCAATGGACTTAGGAAGTCAAATTACACATCATGACAAGTTGGGCAGGACCTAGTTTTACAACATCAACTCTTTTTACTAATCAGGCTGAATTAAGAGTCTTTTACATTCTTGTGAAAATAATGCATTTTTATGTTTTGTGTTCAGATAGGTATTTTCCATTCAAATGCCAATGAACCTGAGGGAATCTTTTTTTCTATTATTTTATATAGCAAAATTACATATAACAAGCTTATCAACTATTTTGATGTGAGCAATTAAGCTTTCCATTCTCATAATTAACAATGCATAGCATTCCTGGTAATGTGTTTCCATGACCATGGCTAATTGTATCCACCTGCTAATTTTTAATGAATTTTATGGCATGTATGCAGAAATTAATGGATGGTAAAACATGTAAATTTATTAGCTGAATTCAATGCCACTAGTTAATGAGATTTATTATGCAAATATATTTTAAATACTTAAGTGATTACTATTTTATCAGAAGTAGGTTTATTCACCTTAATATTTCAAAACATTCTTATTAAAAATATTGATTCCCAGTAATTGTAACTTAAAGCATCTAATAACAAAGCACTATTTACAACAACCAAGACATCAGTTCAGTTCAGTCATTCAGTCGTGTCTGACTCTTTGTGACCTCATGAACTGCAGCATGCCAGGCATCCTTGTCCAACACTAACTCCCAGAGTTTACTCAAACCCATGTCCATTTAGTCAGTGATGCCATCCAACCATCTCATCCTCTATCATCCCCTTCTCTTCCTGCTTTCAATCTTTGCCAGCATCAGGGTCTTTTCCAATGAGTCAGCTCTTCGCATCAGGTGGCCAAAGTATTGGTTTCAGCTTCAACAGCAGTCCTTCCAATGATCACCCAGACTGATTTCCTTTAGGATGAACTGGTTGGATCTCCTTGCAGTCCAACAGACTCTCAAGAGTCTTCTCCAACACCACAGTTCAAAATCATCAATTCTTCGGCACTCAGCTTTCTTTCTAGTCCAACTCTCACATCCATACATGACCACTGGAAAAACCTTAGCCTTGACGAGAGGGACTTTTTTGGCAAAGTATTGTCTCTGCTTTTTAATATGCTGTCTAGGTTGGTCATAACTTATCTTCCAAGGAGAAAGCATCTTTTAATTTCATGGCTGCAATCACCATCTACAGTGATTTTGGAGCCCCCGAAAATAATGTCTGCCACAATATCCCCATCTATTTGCCATGAAGTGATGGGACCAAATGCTATGATCTTAGTTTTCTGAATGTTGAGCTTTAAGCCAACTTTTTCACTCTCCCCTTTCACTTTCATCAAGAGACTCTTTAGTTCTTCTTTTTTTTCTCCCATAATGGCGGTGTCATCTGCATATCTGAGGTTATTGATATTTCTCCTGGAAGTCTTGATTCTAGCTTGTGCTTCTTCCAGCCCAGCGTTTCTCATGATACACTCTGCATATAAGTTAAATAAACAGGTTGACAATATACAGCCTTGACGTACTCCTTTTCCTGTTTGGAACCAGTCTGCTGTTCCATGTCCAGTTCTAACTGTTGCTTCCTGACCTGCATACAAATTTCTCAAGAGGCAGGTCAGGTGGTCTGATATTCCCATCTCTTTCAGAATTTTCCAGTTTATTGTGATCCACACAATCAAAGGCTTTGGCATAGTCATTAAACCAGAAATAGATGTTTTTTTCTGGAACTCTCTTGCTTTTTGATGATCCAGTGGTTGTTGGCAATTTGATCTCTGGTTCCCCTGCATTTTCTAAAACCACATTGAATATCTGGAAGTTCACGGTTCATGTATTATTGAAGCCTGGGTTGGAAAATTTTGAGCATTACTTTACTAGTATGTGAGATGAGTGCAATTGTCCAGTAGTTTGTGCATTCTTTGGCATTGCCTTTCTTTGGGATTGGAGTGAAAATTGACCTTTTCCAGTCCTGTGGCCACTGCTGAGTATTCCAAGTTTACTGGCACATTGAGTGCAGCACTTTCACAGCATCATCTTTTAGGATTTGAAACAGCTCAACTGGAATTCCATCACCTCCACTAGCTTTGTTTGTAGTGATGCTTTCTAAGGCCCACTTGACTTCACATTCCAGGATGTCTGGCTCTAGGTGAGTGATCACACCACAGTGATTATCTGGGTCATGAAGATTTGGAAAAACCATTGCCTTGACTAGATGGAGCTATGTTGACAAAATGATGTCTCTGCTTTTTAATATGCTCTCTAGGTTGGTCATAACTTTCCTTCTAAGGTGTAAGTGTCTTTTAATTTGATTTTACCAACTTAGTCTTGTTAGAAGTAAAAATACAAATGAAAACCTTACTGTTTCTTTTTTTCTTTACATCATTGTTGTTTTATTTCTTGGTAATTTTGATATACTTATAATTACTTATAATACATTCTACCTTTCTAATTCATTCACCCTAATATTACCACTCAAAAAAATATCATTGGGGGCAGGAAGAGAAGGGGACGACAGCAGATGAGATGGCTGGATGGCATCACGGACTCGATGGACGTGAGTCTGAGTGAACTCCGGGAGTTGGTGATGGACAGGGAGGCCTGGCATGCTGCGATTCATGGGATCACACAGAGTTGGACACAACTGAGTGACTGAACTGAACTGAACTTATTTAAACTGCTAATCTTACAGAATTCTCATTGACTTTTATTTCACCTATGATCTTATCTCATTGTTTATCTGATTTCTATTGAACCAATCATCTCTTTAATAACTCCTTGTATATACTTTTATCTCTCTGGAGATACATATATTCCATTTCATATGAAGAGTAAACCCTGAGTCCAACACTCTATTTCCTATACTCATCTAAATAGCTAACTCATGTGTATAAATATAAAACTACATATTATAGTGTCAATTTAACTCGATGAACAATAACATGAAGGTGGCCCTTGGTGCTGGTTAGAAAAGATACTGCTTTTTACCCAGCTAGTTCACTCTCAAAATCTCTTCACTGATCATTCTGCACCTATGTCTCCTCATGCCTCATGTTCTTTTCCTTATTCCTCATTTTCAACTGATGAAAATAAAAGCTAACAAAACAGAATGTCCACCACTCCTAACAACAAAACCATCCACTATCCCAGACTTCAGTTTTCACATTTTTCAAAGAATAAAGAGCTGGTAGTCATATCTAGGAATACATCCTGCATTTGTTCACTGGATTCCCTTATTTTTCAGGTATTCATATGCTTCTCCTGTAATTATTTGCACTTTCTCCTGAATCATTGATCATGCCCTCCCTACTTCCATCAGCACATACCAGAGGTTCCCAAAATTTCTCATTTCATGCTCCTCTCACTGTGCCTCACTAATTTTTATCCAAGCCAAAATCTTCCTGGGTTGTGTGATCCTCTGGAGAAGGGAATGGCAATCGACCCCAGTGTTCTTCCCTGGAGAATCCCGTGGACAAAGGAGACTGGCAGGCTACAGTCCATGGGGATGCAAAGAGTCAGACAAGACTGAACAACTAACACTAAGCCAAGACAAATATTTACCATTTCTGTTACCAAGCAGTTCAGTTTAAATAAGTTAGTCAGTGTTTAGCTCCTAAAACTTTAGTACCCCATACAGCAGTGGCTCTATTTTGACTGTCACTTAGGCCTCAGATCCTAACTTCTGTTATACTCCACATCCAAACCTACTGGCTCTAAATTTACAAAAGCTATTGTTTCTTAACTTCAAAAATCAAAAATCTAACAATTTCTCTCTAGTTCCACCACTACTACCTGACTTTGAGACATCAGAATTTCTCATCTAGATTATTATAATAGCCTCTTGCTTCCACTGTTGGCTGCTACAGTTCACACAGTAACAAAAAGAAGACCCTTTAAAGCCTATTTTCTTCTCTTTGAAGCAATCCAGTGTCTCCTCATCTAACTCAGAATAAAATTCAAAACTCTGCATGATCTCCCAAATACTCCTTTGTCCCTTGATGTCATCCCCTCCCAGTCTCCTCTTCCAGCCACACTGGCCTCATTTCTGTTTCCTGAATATGTAAGCATGGTTCATCTCAGAGCTCTTATACTGTTCTCCTGCTTGATTTTTTCTTCCCTTTTATAGGAATTAGGCTCACTCCCTCATTTTTTCCTAATCTTTACTAAAAAGCTCATTTAGTAAAAGCAACTTCAGTTACTGTTCCATCAAAAATAGAACCCTACTTACTCACTTAGCATCTTCTTACCTTGATTTTTATTCCCTTATTTCCATTAATCACCACATAAAAGAGTCTATGTTCATTTATTCATACCTTGTCTATTACTGTCTGGCACCACATTAAGAATATAAATCCTCTGAAAACAGATGCTTTTTTTTTTCACTACTGTACTCTGATTCATATTAAATTTTAATAGATATTTTGATGCATTAATAGAGAGACAAATGAATTAATTTGTTGAAAACATTCAGAGGCCATATTCAGTTTGTGGTGATTGATTAGAAGTTTTGGCAGCACAATGTTAGTGTACTTTATAAATATTTTAGAAGAATAGGAAAGGACTTTGCATTGACTAATTTAAGTATTCTCAAAATGAGCATTTCTTCAAAGTAAACCAAGAGATCAGCTGTGTTATTTCCTGTAGTATAGGCAAAGAATTGCACTCAGATTTATATTTCTAGACCTAGGGTGCAAGGTGAGCTGTGACAGGGTTGAGGGAGAAAAAGTATGGTCAGTTAATGAATGACTTCATATATAGCCCATAGAAATACTTTACTCTTCAAGTTCAATGGACTTAGGAAGTCAAATTACACATCATGACAAGTTGGGCAGGACCTAGTTTTACAACATCAACTCTTTTTACTAATCAGGCTGAATTAAGAGTCTTTTACATTCTTGTGAAAATAATGCATTTTTATGTTTTGTGTTCAGATAGGTATTTTCCATTCAAATGCCAATGAACCTGAGGGAATCTTTTTTTCTATTATTTTATATAGCAAAATTACATATAACAAGCTTATCAACTATTTTGATGTGAGCAATTAAGCTTTCCATTCTCATAATTAACAATGCATAGCATTCCTGGTAATGTGTTTCCATGACCATGGCTAATTGTATCCACCTGCTAATTTTTAATGAATTTTATGGCATGTATGCAGAAATTAATGGATGGTAAAACATGTAAATTTATTAGCTGAATTCAATGCCACTAGTTAATGAGATTTATTATGCAAATATATTTTAAATACTTAAGTGATTACTATTTTATCAGAAGTAGGTTTATTCACCTTAATATTTCAAAACATTCTTATTAAAAATATTGATTCCCAGTAATTGTAACTTAAAGCATCTAATAACAAAGCACTATTTACAACAACCAAGACATCAGTTCAGTTCAGTCATTCAGTCGTATCTGACTCTTTGTGACCTCATGAACTGCAGCATGCCAGGCATCCTTGTCCAACACTAACTCCCAGAGTTTACTCAAACCCATGTCCATTTAGTCAGTGATGCCATCTAACCATCTCATCCTCTATCATCCCCTTCTCTTCCTGCTTTCAATCTTTGCCAGCATCAGGGTCTTTTCCAATGAGTCAGCTCTTCGCATCAGGTGGCCAAAGTATTGGTTTCAGCTTCAACAGCAGTCCTTCCAATGATCACCCAGACTGATTTCCTTTAGGATGAACTGGTTGGATCTCCTTGCAGTCCAACAGACTCTCAAGAGTCTTCTCCAACACCACAGTTCAAAATCATCAATTCTTTGGCACTCAGCTTTCTTTCTAGTCCAACTCTCACATCCATACATGACCACTGGAAAAACCTTAGCCTTGACGAGAGGGACTTTTTTGGCAAAGTATTGTCTCTGCTTTTTAATATGCTGTCTAGGTTGGTCATAACTTATCTTCCAAGGAGAAAGCATCTTTTAATTTCATGGCTGCAATCACCATCTACAGTGATTTTGGAGCCCCCGAAAATAATGTCTGCCACAATATCCCCATCTATTTGCCATGAAGTGATGGGACCAAATGCTATGATCTTAGTTTTCTGAATGTTGAGCTTTAAGCCAACTTTTTCACTCTCCCCTTTCACTTTCATCAAGAGACTCTTTAGTTCTTCTTTTTTTTCTCCCATAATGGCGGTGTCATCTGCATATCTGAGGTTATTGATATTTCTCCTGGAAGTCTTGATTCTAGCTTGTGCTTCTTCCAGCCCAGCGTTTCTCATGATACACTCTGCATATAAGTTAAATAAACAGGTTGACAATATACAGCCTTGACGTACTCCTTTTCCTATTTGGAACCAGTCTGCTGTTCCATGTCCAGTTCTAACTGTTGCTTCCTGACCTGCATACAAATTTCTCAAGAGGCAGGTCAGGTGGTCTGATATTCCCATCTCTTTCAGAATTTTCCAGTTTATTGTGATCCACACAATCAAAGGCTTTGGCATAGTCATTAAACCAGAAATAGATGTTTTTTTCTGGAACTCTCTTGCTTTTTGATGATCCAGTGGTTGTTGGCAATTTGATCTCTGGTTCCCCTGCATTTTCTAAAACCACATTGAATATCTGGAAGTTCACGGTTCATGTATTATTGAAGCCTGGGTTGGAAAATTTTGAGCATTACTTTACTAGTATGTGAGATGAGTGCAATTGTCCAGTAGTTTGTGCATTCTTTGGCATTGCCTTTCTTTGGGATTGGAGTGAAAATTGACCTTTTCCAGTCCTGTGGCCACTGCTGAGTATTCCAAGTTTACTGGCACATTGAGTGCAGCACTTTCACAGCATCATCTTTTAGGATTTGAAACAGCTCAACTGGAATTCCATCACCTCCACTAGCTTTGTTTGTAGTGATGCTTTCTAAGGCCCACTTGACTTCACATTCCAGGATGTCTGGCTCTAGGTGAGTGATCACACCACAGTGATTATCTGGGTCATGAAGATCTTTTTTTGTACACTTCTTCTATGTATTTTTGACACCTCTCAATATCTTCTGCTTCTGTTAGATCCATACTATTTCTGTCCCTATTGAGCCCATCTTTGCATGAAATGTTACCTTGGTAAGTCTAATTGTCTTGAAGAGATCTCTAGTCTTTCCCATTCTATTGCTTTCCTCTTATTTCTTTGCACTGATCACTGAGGAAGACTTTCTTATCTCTCCTTGCTATTCTTTGGAATCTGCATTCAAATAAGCATATCTTTCCTTTACTCCTTTACTTTTCACTTCTTTTCTTTTCACAGTTATATGCAAGGCCTCCTCCCAGAGCCATTTTGCTTTTTTGCATTTCTTTTTCTTGGGGATGGCCTTGATCCCTGTCTCATGTACAATGTCATGAACTTCTATCCATAGTTCATCAGGCACTCGGTCTATCAGATCTAGTCCATTAAATCTATTTCTCACTTCCACTGTATAATCATATGGGATTTGATTTAGGTCAAACCTGAATTAGGCTTCCCTGGTGATTCAGACAGTAAAATATCTTCCTGCAATGCAGGAGACCTAGATTTGATCCCTTGGTCCAGAAGATCCTCTGGAGAAGGAAATGGAAACCCATTCCAGTACTCTTGCATGGAAAATCCCATGAACAGAGGAGCCTACAGGCTACAGCCCATGGGGTTGCAAAGAATCTTACATGAATGAGTGCCTTCTGTCTCTCTTCTCTCATACCTGAATGGTCAATGGTTTTCCCTGCTTTCTTCAATTTAAGTCTGAATTTGGCAATAAGGAGTTCATGATCTGAGCCATACTCAGTTCCCGGTCTTGTGTTTGCTGACTGTATAGAGCTTCTCGATCTTTGCCTGCAAAGAATATAATCAATCTGATTTGGTGTTGACCATCTGGTGATGTCCATGTGTAGAGTCTTCTCTTGTGTTGTTGGAAGAGGGTGTTTGCTATGACCTGTGTTTTCTCTAACTCACAAGACATAGAAGCAACCTAAATATCTATTGACAGATGAATGGATAAAGAAGATGAGGTACACATATATGATGGAATATTATTTAGCCATAAAAAGAAATGAAATAATGTCATTTGCAGCCACATGGACAGACCTTGAGATTATCATACTAACTGAAGTAAGAAAGAAAGAGAAAGTAGCATATGATATCACTTATATGTGGAATCTAAAGGATGACATACATGTACTTATCAATGAAAGAGACTCACAGACCTAGAGAACAGACCTAGAGAACCTAGAGATTTTTGGTTGCCAAGGTTTGGGCAGGGAGGGATGGATTGGTTGTTGAGATTTGCAGATGCAAACTATTGTACATAGAATGGATAAACAAGGTCCTACTATTTGGTTGCTGCTGCTACTGCTAAGTCGCTTCAGTCGTGTTCAACTCTGTGTGACCCCATAGACTGCAGCCTACCAGCCTCCCCCATCCCTTGGATTCTCCAGGCAAGAACACTGGAGTGGGTTGTCATTTGCTTCTCCAATGCATGAAAGTGAAAAGTGAAAGGGAAGTCGCTCAGTCATGTCCAACTCTTAGTGACCTTATGGACTGCAGCCTACAAGGCTCCTCCATGCATGGGATTTTCCAGGCAAGAGTACTGGAGTGGGGTACCATACCACCATATCATTGCTTTCACTTCACATGTTAGTAAGGCTGTGCTCAAAATCTTTCAAGCTAGGATTCAGCTGTATGTGATTTTAGAATATCAGATGTTAAAGCTGGGTTTAGAAAAGGCAGAGGAACCAGAGATCAAATTGCCAACATTCATTGGATCATAGAGAAAGCAACGGGGTTGCAGAAAAACACTGATTTGTGTTTCATTAACTATACCATGTGGATCACAAGAAACTGTGAAAAATTATTAAAGAGATGGGAGTACCAGACCACCTAACCTTTCTCCTGAAAAACCAGCATGCAGTTCAAGAAGCCACAGTTAGAACCTTAAATGGAACAGCAAATAGATTCACAATTGGAAAAGGATTACAATAAGGCTGTATATGGTCATCCTGCTTATTTAACTTATACACAAAATACATCATGCAAAATGCTGGGTTGTATGAATCACAAGCTGGAATTAAGGTTTCTGGGAGAAATATCAGTAACCTGAGAAATGCAGATGGTACTACTCTAGCAGCTGAAAATGAAGAGGAACTAAGGAGCCACTTCATGAGGATGAAACACGAGAATGAAAAAGCTGGCTTAAAAATCAACATTCATAAAACTAGGATCATGGCATCTGGGGTCCTATTACTTCATGGGAAATAGACAGGGAAAATGTGGAAGCAGTGACAGATTTTATTTTCTTGGACTCCAAAATTGCTGCAGATGGTGACTGCACCATGGAATTAAAAGACACTTTCTCCTTGGAAGGAAAGCTATGACAAATCTAGATAGCATATTGAAAAGCAGAGATATCATTTTGCTGACAAACATCTGTATAGTCAAAGCTATGGTTTTTCCAGTAGTCATGTATGGATGTGAGAGTTGTACTATAAAGAAGGCTGAGAGCCAAAGAACTGGCGCTTTTGAATTGCAGTGCTGAAGAACACTGAGTTCCTTGGACTGCAACAAGATCAAACCAGCCAATCCTAAAGGAAATCAACCCTGAATATTCTTTGGAAGGTTTGTTGCTGAATCTGATGTTCCTATACTTTGGCCATCCAATGGAAAGAGCTGACTTATTGGAAAGTATCCTGATGCTGTGAAAGGCTGAAGGCAAAAAAGAGAAAGGGGTGGTTAGATAGCATCACTGACTCAATGGACCTGAATTTGAGCAAATTTCAGAAGATAGTGGAAGACAGGGGAGCCTGATGTGCTGCAGTACATGGAGTAACAAAAAGTCAGACATGACTTAGTGACTGAACAAGTAACTGAAAAACAACTGTACAGCACAGGGACCTATATTCAATATCCTGCAATAAACCATATTGGAAAATAATATGTAAAATAATATATATATATGTATGTGTGTGTGTATCTGAATCACTTTGCTATAGAGCAGAAACTAACAGCATTGTAAATCAACTATACATCAAATAAAATTTAAAATATGTGCTATATCAAAGAGGAAATAAACACTACATGTAAAAGTAGTGTGCATAATAGGATAATGCCTATAAAATAATTAGATTCATAATTATTAAGGAGAACAAAGCTATAATCACACACATCACTATCATTTAGCATTAAATGATTCATTAAATATGAAAGATTGAAGAAAAGATTATTATGTCAAAAAATTGTTAGAATTTTGTTTTACATTTCTAACTTCAAAAAAGTTAGAAAAATAAAACAAAATAAATTCCCACCTTTATAAAATAATAGAGGGGAAGTAGTGAAGAAAGAGAGACTGAAGGGGAAGGAGAGAGGGAAAGAGAGAGGAGGAAAGGAAGAAAGGAAAGAAGATAGGTCAAAACTAAATACAGAAAGAAGTGATAACATTTTAAATGAAATTGAAGAAATAAATACTTAAAATAATAAAATATTTCTAACAGTTTGTGAAAATTATTTCTACACAAATTAGAATATAAAACAGATATAACAAGAGGGGCTTCCCTGACAGCTAAGTTAGTGAAGAATCTGCCTGCAATGCAGGAGATGCTGGTCAGATTCCTCGGTCAGGAAAATCCACTGCGGAAGGGAGAGGCAACCCACTCCAGGATTCTTGGGCTTGCCTTATGGCTCAGCTGGTAAAGAATACACCTGCAGTGTACGAGACCAGGGTTGAATCCCTGGGTTGGGAAGATCCCCTAGAGAATGGAAAGGCTACCCACTCCAGTATTCTGGCCTAGAGAGTTTCACTTTCATATAATGAGAGAGAAAGTTATATTTTTTAAATATGAGGCAAAACAAGAAGTAAAACACATGAAAAACTAAATGTAAATACAATGTAAATATAAATACAATCCATATTTTACACGTAATTAGAGTTAAATAAATATTGGATTTAACAGATAAACAATACATATAAATTTATTTACAAAACAGAAATAGATTCACAGACAGAAAACACAACTCATGGTTAAAAAAGGAAATGTTGGGTGAGGAGAGGGTTAAGAGGTTTAAGCAGGAGTTTGGGATTAACATATACACACTCAATTCAGTTCAGTACAGTTCATTCACTCAGTCGTGTCTGACTATTTGCTACCCCATGAATTGCAGCACTCCAGGCCTGCCTGTCCATCACCAACTCCTGGAGTTTATCCAAACTCATGTCCATCAAGTCAGTGATGCCATCCAACCATCTCATCCTCTGTAGTCCCCTTCTCTTCCTGCCCTCAATCTTTCCCAGCATCTGAGTCTTTTCCAGTGAGTCAGTTCTTTGCATCAGGTGGCCAAAGTACTGGAGTTTCAGCTTTAGCATCAGTCCTTCCAAAGAACACCCAGGACTGATCTCCTTTAGAATGGACTCCTTTAGATCTCCTTGCAGTCCAAGGGACTCTCAAGAGTCTTCTCCAACACCACAGTTCAAAACATCAATGCTTCGGTGCTCAGCTTTCTTCTACTATATATAAAATAGATGAACAACAAGGACCTACTGTATAGCATAAGGAAATACATTCAGTGACTTGTAATAACACAATAATATACAATCTGAAAAAATTTGTGAATATAGTTATATATAGCTAACCAAATCACTTTGCTGTGTGCCTGAAACTAACAGAACATTGTAAATTAACTAGACTTCAATTTACAAGAATGTTTAAAATCAGAGCAACCAAACTTGGAAAGAAAGGAAACAAAAGTATCAAATTGGAAAATAATGTAATTAATCCTACAATTAGGTCAAGGTGAATATCATCTATCTTTATAAACAATAGGTCATCTGAAATAATTCAGTGTTTGTGACTAACATACAATTTTTGGAAGTTAATGTAGTTCCCATAAATGATCTAAAACTCTTCAAACATAGAAAGCATTTTTTATAGTGAAGCATTAAGAAAATCACATTGAAACTTGAATCAAGTCAAAAATAACTGTTCTTGAAGTGGAAGTTCAAGATGGTGAAGTAAAATGTGGAGGTAACTTCCTCCTACAAATACATCAAAAAATACATCTCTATGTGGAACAATTGTCACATAAAACTAATTGGAAAGAAAGATCCTCATGTAACCAGGAAGGACAGAAAAGAAAAAGCATTGGGTTGTGACATGGACCTCTGGGAGTGGGAGGCAGTCTGTAAGGGAGAGAAGGTACATATGGGTGGATTATCATCCTGGGAGTGTGCAGGTCAAGGCAAAATCTAGGCATTCCAGTCCTGTGGTTATGAACAGAAGAGAGAATCTTCCTTGCCTGCTGAGAAACCCCCTAGACAGCCAGAAGGACTGGAGAAGCCTAGACTCTACTGCAAGCAAGCTGACATGCTAGCAATCAAAGTAAAAAGAGCCTTTGCACTTCTACCTAGCCTTGCAAGGTAAAAAGAGCCTTGCAAGGGTAGAAGGAGCCTTGTGACTATTTCCAATCTGAAAGGGCAAACAATCTGGCTCCACTCACTCCAAGCCACAGCATGACATAAGATATGAGCAAAGATTTGGTCTAGCTATGCAGGAGCACCTGAAGTATGGTCCTATGGAACAGAGCCATAAGAGGAAGCAGCAGCTAAGTGCTGAATCTCTAGCAGGCAGGCCCTGGGTAGGAGTTCACAGTGGTTCCTTTCCCAGTGAGACCACCTTGGTTCCTTCCATTCCAAACTGCAGCTTAGTGCTAGATCTGGGGCAGATGGATCCTGAGAGAAGTCTGCTACAGAGGCAGCCCAGATCTCAAGCTGCAGTGCAAACCACCTCAATTCTGGCAGCCAAAAAGCCCTGATGCCTGACATTAGCCTCCTCCACATCACAACCTTGCACTAGATCTGGAATTAACGTGACAGAAAAAGGAGAAAAAGGGACAAGACTTTGGGCTACTATGGAGTGGAACCATGGACACCTGCCTAAGTCGTGCATAGGTCCTTCATGACAATGTGGACCTCACTTGCTTCAGCAATCACTTCCAGTGGGTCAGGCACCCACTCAAGAGCAACAGAATGTGATCAAACCTGATCCTTAGGGCTTCTACTTGAACTGTAGAGAAGACCCTGCCCTCTGACAGGGCAGCAACACCCAAAGAGCAGAGAGGAAGCCTCTTCTCATATCCTGCACAGGCTTTAAGACCAAACACATCCCCTCAGGGATATAATGATCAACACACTCTAAGGAAACATGCAGCTGGCATCCATACCAAAACCAGACTTCAAACCAAAAATATCGGACACAAACTGTCAAGACAGAGACACTCTCACGTAACAATACCCCTTCAAGACGATAGCAGATAACTATTTCTTCTAAATTCATAGAGACAAAGAAAGTTAAGTACAATGAAAAGGCAGAGAAACTAACCCAAATTAAAAGAATAAGAGGAATCAGCTGAAAGAATAAATAATAAAGCAGACCTCACAATCTATTATACTCTGAGATCAAAAAGGAGATGATAAGAATACTAAAGGAATTAAGTAAGATTATTGATAGAAAATGCAGATCAGTGTAACAACAGGCAACTAGAAACTATAAAGGCAAACAATTAAAAAATAGACAATTCAATTGCTGAGATAAAAATCAATCCAGAAACAATGGGCATCAAGCTATATGACACAGAAGAACAATAAGTGATATTCAAGACAGAATAATGAAAATCACACAATCAGAATAGCAGACAGAGAAGGGAAAAAAAAAAAAGAGCAATGTGCAAGATCTGTAGGATGATATATAACATATGCCCAACTATGAATAATAGAGGTTCCAGGAGGAGAGGAGAAAAATAAGGGGATCAAATGTTTAATAAAAAATCATGGCTTAACATTTCCCAGACATAAAGGAGGAAATGGATACTCAGGTACTGAAAGCACAGACAGTCCAAAACAAGATGGACTCAAATGGACCCACATCAAGACGTATCACAATTCAAATAGCAAAGTTAAAGATAAAGAGAGTTCTAAATGCAGCAAGAGAAAAGCAGTCATATATCTGGGAATCCCTTTAAAGCTATTAGCTGATTTCCCTGAAGAAACATTTCAGGACAGAAAGAAGTGGCATAATACAAAGTTATGAAAAGGAAAAAAGCTGCTTCCTTGGATACTTTACCCAGAAAGATTATCATTTAAAATAGAAGGCGAGATAAAGCATTTCTCAGATAAGCAAAACCAAAAATAATTCAGCAATAGGAAAGATATCCTAAAAGAAATATTGAAGGATCTTTTAAAAAATTCTAATGAAGCAAGAATCTATAGAAAGGAAAAATCACAATAGGAAAGGCAGGTATATAAAAATATTTAATATCACTTGAATTCAATACATAGATTGAAAAAATATATAAAAGTAATTTAATGAAAATTAATAGTAAAAGGATAAGCTCATAAAATAGGACATCAAAATCACAAAATGTGAGGGAGGGGAATAAAAAAACTTAGAATATTTAGAATGTGCTTGAATCTGAATGACTATAAAGCAAGTAGATATAGTTATGGATCAACATACTTGAAAGCCATGGTAACCATAAACAAAAAATATATAATAGATTCTAAAAACCAAATAGAAAGAAACTTGAGCATAATATAAATGAAAATCATCAAGCCGAAAAGGAATAACAAAAAAGAAGACACAAAGAACTACAAATACAACTGGAAAACAGGTAAATAAATAACAATAAGTACATACCTATCAATAATAACTAAGCTGTCAATTGACTAAATGCTCCCATCAAAAGACATAAAGTGACAGACTGGATTAAAAAATAACCTACAATATGCTGCCTTCAAGAGACTCACTTTTCTGGGATTGAATATGATGGAATGGATAAGAATTATTTCATGCAAATGGAAACAAGAATGTGGGGGTTAGGAATACTCATATCAGGCAAAATAAACTTTAAAACAAAGGCCAAAAAGAAAGACAAAGAAGGGCATCATGTAATGATAAAGGGATCAAAACAATAGGAGGATATACATGACCCAATAGAGAAGTACCCAAATACATAAAACAAATATTAACATACATAAGGGATGATTTGACAATAATACAAAAACAGTAGGAGTTTTTAACACCCCACTGACATCAACAGATTATCCAGAAAAAAGTTTAGTAAAGCAACAAAGGTTCCAGAGGCCTCAGCATGATGTGAACCGAGAACTTTCAAATGTCAAAGCTGGGTTTAGAAAAGGTAGAGGAACTAGAAATCAACTGCAAACATTCACTGGATCACAGAGAAAGCAAAGGAATTCCAGAAAAACATGTATCTCTGTTTCATTGACTATGTCAAAGCCTCTAACTGTGTGGATAATAACAAACTGTAGAAAACTCTTAAAAGAGATAGGAATATCAGACCATCTTACCTGTCTCCTGAGAAACCTGTATGCTGGTCAAGAAGCAAAAGATAGAACCTTGTATGGAACAACTGACTGGTTCATGGTTGAGAAATGAGTATGACAAAGCTGTCTGCTGTCACTCTGTTTATTATGAGCAATGCCAGGCTGAATGAGTTACAAGCTGGAATCAAGATTGCCAGGAGAAATATCAACAACCTCAGATATGTGGATGATACCACTCTAACGGCAGAAGGTGAAAAGGAACTAAAGAACCTCTTAATGAGGATGAAAGAAGAGAGTGCAAAAGCCTGCTGAAAACTACTAAAAAGAACCCAAAAACTAAGATCATGGCATCTGGGCCCATCACTTCATGGCAAATAGAAGGGGGAAAGATGGCAGCAGTGACAGATTTCCTTTTCTTAGGCTCTAAAATCACTGCAGATTGTGACTGCAGCCATGAAATTAGAAGACAATTACTTCTTGGCAGGAAAGCTACCACAAACCTAGACCAAAGACATCACTTTCTGACAAAGTTCCATACAGTCTTGGCTATAGTGCTTCCAACAGTCATTTGGTTGTGAGAGGCAGACCATAGAGAAGGTAGAAAACTGAAGAATTGATGTTTTTGAACTGTGGTGCTGGAGAAGACTCATGAGACTCCCTTGACCAGCAAGGAGATCAAACCAGTGAATCTTAAGGGAATTCAACTCTTAAAACTCATTAGAAGGACTGAAGCTGAAGCTCCAATCCTTTGGCCACCTGATGTGAATGGCCAGCTCACCAGAAAAACACTGATGCTGGGAAAGATTGACAGCAGAAGGAGAAGAGGGCAACAGAGGATTTGATGGCTGGATGGCATCACCAATGCAATGGACATGAACGTAGGCAAAACTCTGGGAGATGGTGAGTGACAGAGAAGCCAGACATGATGCAGTCCAGGGGATAAGGAAGAGTTGGACACAACTTGATGACTGAACAACAATAGCAAAGAGGGAAAAAATGGAAAAGTAACAAAGTTTATTTTCTTGGTCTCCATAATCACTATGGACAATGACTGTAGCCATGAATAAATTAAAAGACACTTACTCCTTGGAAGAAAAGCTATGACAAAACTGGACAGCATATTAAAAAGCAGAGACATCACTGCCAACAATGTTTCATATGCTAAAAGCTATTATATGCAGAGTACATCATGAGAAACGCTGGGCTGGAGGAAGCACAAGCTAGAATCAAGATTGCCAGGAGAAATATCAATAACCTCAGATATGCAGATGACACCACCCTTATGGCAGAAAGAACTAAATAACTAAAGAGCCTCTTGATGAAAGTGAAAAAGGAGAAAGTTGGCTTAAAACTCAACATTCAGAAAACTAAGATAATGGCATCTGGTCCCATCACTTCACGGCAAATAGATGGGGAAACAGTGGTAACAGTGTCAGACTTTATTTTTTTGGGCTCCAAAATCACTGTAGATGGTGACTAGAGCCATGAATTTAAAAGATGCTTACTCTTTGGAAGGAAAGTTATGACCAACCTAGACAGTATATTAAAAAGCAGAGATGTTACTTTGCCAACAAAGGTCAAGCTATGGTTTTCCCAGTAGTCATGTATGGATGTGAAAGTTGGACTACAAAGAAAGCTGAATGCTGAAGTATTGATGCTTTTGAACTGTGGTGTTGGAGAAAACTCTTGAAAGTCCCTTGGACTGCAAGGAGATACAACCAGTCAATCCTAGAGGAGATCGGTTCTGAATGTTCTTTGGAAGGACTGATGTTGAAGCTGAAATTCTAATACTTTGGCCAACTGATGTGACAAGCTAACTCATTTGAAAAGACCGTGGTGCTGGGAAAGATTGAGGGCAGGAGGAGAAGGGGACGACAGAGGATGAAATGGTTGGATGGTATCACCAACTCAGTGGACACGAGCTTGAGTAAACTCTGGGAAATGGTGAAGGACAGGGCAGCCTGGCATGCTGCAGTACATGAGATTGCAAATAGCCGGGCACGACTTAGTTCCTGAACAACAAATAATAAGTGTATTTAGCAAGGTAGCAGGATAGAGGATTAACATAAAGAAATCTGTTGTATTTTCCTACACTAATAATAAAATATCAGAAATTTAAAAAAAAAATCATGTTTAAAATCACATAAAAGAATTCTTAGGAGTAAATTTTTTTTTTGATGAAACATTTATTTTTTTGAGATGAAAGAACTACATGCTGAAAACCACATGACTATAATAAAAGAAATTCATGAATCAGTGGAAATGGAAATGTATACCATGCTCTTGGATTGAAGAGTTATCATTAACATGGACATAAAATCCAAAGCAATCTACAACTTTAATGCAATCCCTACCAAAACACCCATGACATTTTCCACAGAAGAATAAATAATCCTAAAATTTGGTGTCAGTCATTCAGTCATGTCCTAATCTTTGTGACATCATGGACTGTAGCCTGCCAGGCTCCTCCTTGTCCATGGAATTCTCCAGCCAAGAATACTGGAATGGGTAGCTATTACCTTCTCTAGTGATCTTCCCAACCCAGGTATTGAACCCTGGTCTCACATTTCAGGCAGATTCTTTACCATCTGAGCAACCAGGGAAGGTTTAAAATTTATATGCAACTACGAAAGGCCCAGAATTGCTAAAGCAATCTTGAGGAAAACATCAAAGCTAGAGGCGTTATCGTTCCTTATTTCAGATAATGCTAGAATTCTACAGTAATGAATACAATGTGGTATTGGCACAAATGCAGACATATAGATAAATTGAATAGAGATTCCAGAAATAAACCCATGTACTTGCTGCAATTAATATATGACAAAGGAGGCAAGAATATACAATGGAGAAAAGGCAGTATCTCCAACAAGTGGTGTTGTAAAAGACAGCATATTCAACAAGTGGTATTGTAAAAGCAGGACAGTTAAATGTAAATCAATGAAATTAAAACAGTCACATACCATATACAAAAATAAACTCAAAATACTTAATAGGAAACATGATTACAACTCCTAGAAGACAACATAAGCAAAAATTTTCTGACATACATGATAGAAATATTTTCTGAGATCAGTCTCCCAAGGCAAAGGAAATAAAATCAAAAGTAAATAAATGGGACCTTAATGAAACACAATATTTTGCACAGCAAAATTTCAACAAAATGAAACAACAAATGGCAGAATGGGAGAAAATATTTGCAAATGACACGACCAACAAGGGGTTAATATCTAAACTATACAAGCAGCTCATAACAACTCAATATTGAAAAAACAAACAATCCAGTGCAGAAAACAGACAGGGGACCAAAATAGACATTTCTCCAAACAAAAAATACAGATGGCCCACAAGCACACAAAAAGATACTCAACAATGCTAACTTTTAGAATAATGCAAATCAAAATCACAATGATGCATCACCTCCTACCAGTCAGAATGACCATCAAAATGTCTGCAAACAATAAATGCTGGAGAAGGTGTAGAGAAAATGGAACTCTCTTACACTGTTGGTGGAAATGTACATTAATACAGCTACTACAGAAAATGATATGTGAGTTCCTTAAAAATAATAAAAATATAGTTACCATATGATACAGTAATCCTATTACTGGATATGTATATTAAAAGACAAAAACTCTTAATTTGAAAAGATACATTCACCTTGGCATTCATAGCAGCACTATTTACAATAGCTAAGACACTAACAAAGCTAGTGGAGGTGATGGAATTCCAGTTGAGCTATTTCAAATCCTGAAAGATGATGCTGTGAAAGTGCTGCACTCAATATGCCAGCAAATTTGGAAAACTCAACAGTGGCCACAGGACTGGAAAAGGTCAGTTTTCATTACAATCCCAAAAATGGCAATGCCAAAGAATGCTCAAGTTACTAACAAAGCTAGTGGAGGTGATGGAATTCCAGTTGAGCTATTTCAAATCCTGAAAGATGATGCTGTGAAAGTGCTGCACTCAATATGCCAGCAAATTTGGAAAACTCAACAGTGGCCACAGGACTGGAAAAGGTCAGTTTTCATTACAATCCCAAAAATGGCAATGCCAAAGAATGCTCAAGTTACCACACAATTGCACTCATCTCACATGCTAGTAAAGTAATGCTCAAAATTCTCCAAGCCAGGCTTCAGCAATATGTGAACCGTGAACTTCCTGATGTTCAAGCTGGTTTTAGAAAAGGCAGAGGAACCAGAGATCAAATTACCAACATCTGCTGGATCATCAAAAAAGCAAGAGAGTTCCAAAAAAAACTATTTCTTCTTTATTGACTATGCCAAAGCCTTTGACTGTGGATCACAATAAACTGTGGAAAATTCTGAAAGAGATGGGAATACCAGACCACCTGACCTGCCTCTTGAGAAACCTATACGCAGGTCAGGAAGCAAACAGTTAGAATTGGACATGGAACAGCAGACTGGTTCCAAATAGGAAAAGGAGTACGTCAAGGCTGTATATTGTCACCCTGCTTATTTAACTTATATGCAGAGTGTATCATGAGAAACACTGGGCTGGAAGAAGCACAAGCTGGAATCACTATTGCTGGGAGAAATATCAATAACCTCAGATATGCAGATGATGCCACCCTTATGGCAGTAAGTGAAGAGGAACTAAAAAGCCTCTTGATGAAAGTGAAAAATAAGAGTGAAAAGTTGGCTTAAAGCTCAACCTTCAGAAAACTAAGGTCATGGCATCTGGTCCTGTCGGGATCTGCATTAGGCATTACTGACAAAATGGAGGCATGGCCCCAATCCCCTCTCCTCATCTCGCAGGCACAGCCCCAGGATGAAGGAGTTAGGTCTTGTGATTCTGACTTGTTCTTTCCTTTCTTCAGTTGGGTTGGCTGGAAAGAATGTTACAGTGCTTGAGAGAAGCATGAGAAAGCACAACGCCTTCTACAGTTGTGCCCAGAAAATAATCTATAAAGTAACCATTGACATTTGTTCAAGTATCTTTACAAAGAATGTTCCAGGATGAGCACATAGGCTGAAGCTTAAGGCCATGGGAAGGATTATTATCTGAGACCTGTTTGTGAGGGGAATGTTTATGGCAAAAGAAGTTTGCTGAGTTTAGGGTTTAGGAATAATTCAGAATAGCTAGAAGCCTTTATAGGAGATAGCAATCTTAAGATGCTAGGGGCAAACAGGATTTAGAAAGATAAGAAATAAACTGAGGAATGTAGCATGAGTTACAATGTAATCACAACTTAAGTATAGGAAGAAGCAGATAGTACATAAGAAGAAGTAGATAATAGATAGTAAAGCAAATTCTGAGAGAATTGCTGAAGCAGGAACTCTGTTTGCAGGACAACAATGATTTATGGAGACAACATATCTGGGTCGGGGGAACTGAATATGTCAAACCTCTGACCTAATGCTTTTGTAAAAATATAAAAGAGAATCTTAAACTTGAAATAAATATGCAGTCCAAGAAAACTTAGAGGCTGCATCGTTTCTGGCCGACACTGCTCATCCCTTCAGGGCGATTCCCTGGCTGCTGGAGCTGAACTCCGTCATGGTCCCATCATTTCATGGGAAATAGATGGGGAAACAGTGGAAACAGTGTCAGACTTTATTTTGGGGGGCTCCAAAATCACTACATGTGGTGATAGCAGCCATGAAATTAAAAACACTCCTTGGGAGGAAAGTTATGACCAATCTAGATAGCATATTCAAAAGCAGAGACATTACGTTGCCAACAAAGGTCTGTCTAGTCAAGGCTATGGTTTTTCCAGTGGTCATGTATGGATAAGACAGGTGGACTGTGAAGAAAGTTGAGCTCTGAAGAATTGATGCTTTAGAACTGTGGTGTTGGAGAAGACTCTTGAGAGTCCCTTGGACTGCAAGGAGATCCAACCAGTCCATTATGAAGGAGATCAGCCCTGCGATCTCTTTGGAGGGAATGATGCTGAAGGTGAAACTCCAGTACCTTGGCCACCTCATGCGAAGAGTTGACTCATTGGAAAAGACTCTGATGCTGGGAGGGATTGAGGGGCAGGAGGAGAAGGGGACGACAGAGGATGAAATGGCTGGATGGCATCACCGACTTGATGGACATGAGTTTGAGTGAACTCCAGGAATTGGTGATGGACAGGGAGGACTGGTGTGCTGCACTTCATGGGGTTGCAAAGAGTCGGACATGATTGAGCGATTGAACTGAACTAAAGACATGGAAACAATCCATGTACCTGTCAACAGATGACTGGCCTCAGAAGATGTATATATGTACAATGGAATATATGTACAATGGAATATTTCTCAGCTATGAAAAAGAATGAAATATTGGCAGTTGCAGTACATTTCCAAATCTAGAAATATTATACTTAGTGAAATTAAATTAGGTACAGAAAGACTAATATTATATGATATCACTTATATGTGGAATCTAGGTAATAATGTAAGTCAACATATATACAAAAGAAATGGGCTTGAAAACGTTAATAACACATTTACTGTTATGGATGGAGGGAGAAAGTAAGGGACAAATTGGCAGTATAGGATTAACAGATCCAACTACTACACATAAGATAGATAAGCAACTAGGATTTATTGTATAACATAGGGATTTCTATTCACTGTGTTATAATAACCTATGTGTGTGTTAGTTGCTTAGTTGTGTCTGACTCTGTGCGACCCCATGGACTATAGCCCACCAGGCTCCTCTATCCATGGGATTCTCCAGTCAAGAATACTGGAGTGGATGGCCATGTCCTTTTCCAGGGGATCTTCTAAATCCTGAGATTGAACCTGGGTCTCTTGCATTGCAGGCAGACTCTTCTGTCTGAGCCACTAGGGAATCCCATAATCTATAATGAAATAAAATCTGATAAAATATATAATTGAATCACTTTGCTTTACACTTGAGAAACATATAATATTGTAAATCAACTACACTTCAATTTAGAAAAATGTTAAAAATAGCTATCCTCACAATTATTATGTGATTTTTTTCTGGAAATTACAACTTAATATAATAGATAAAAGTTTATAGAGCATGTATGTTTTTCTCCCTCTGCCACACACAGAGGGTGGCATTTGTGTATATTTGTAAGCACCCACATGTACATATATGTATAAAGGAAACAAAACCACAATTTTCAATTAATTTAACATTTATCCTAGGAAAACATCTAATAGGAAAAAAAGATTGCAAAGGAATGAAAGAGCTCAAGATGTTCTCTAGTTCCTTTATATCTGTAGGACATATTAAAATCCAAAGCAGGATTAAAGAAACACATCTAATTTATTTCATATATCAAAATTTTTACAAAAGCCATCATGATGCTCCCTTATTTGTTCCAATAATAATGATTAAAGAAGTGAGAACTTATTTCTATAGCTCTCAAATATTTATAACACATAATAATATACCTCATCTTGAGCATTAGGAATTGAACCTTAGAGAAGCACCTGCTGATGGGTGTGTGATTAGTGACACTGAAGTCCATGACCTATCCATTAGAGCATGTTTTGAAATCAGCTGAGGACTATTTTGGCACTTTAGAATTTAATATGCAATAATTCATACTAATAATACTATAACAATGTTTGTGTGTTTTAAATTTATCACCTCTCATACCCGGAAGCACCGTTTTTTGGTTTGTTTGTTTGTTTGTTTTGCTTTTGTTTTTTACTGTTCTGTGATAAAGGAGATAGTTATGTAAATATCTCCAGCCTGGTGTGCTGCAGTCCATGGGGTTGCAGAGTCAGACATAACTGAACGATGAAACAAAAACTCCTTTGACACCTAGCATTGTGTTAAGCAATATTAGTAGAGGGCAATGGAGAAACACAGGAGGAGGAAGGGGTGTTCTCTTTCTGGCAGCTCTTTGTCTCAATTGCCAGATTTCTACAGTATGATGTTACCACAAGTAGGCTTCTGAGTTTACAGATTTATGGCCATTTCTAGTGGACAGCTTAGCACACTTTTTTTCCAGTACTTAGCTTAAGAAAGTGCCTGATTTTCTCACCTATGAGTTTTCTGGTACATATCTTTAGTACGTGACTTCAGCACACTATATTTTCTCTGAAAGAAACTGAAGAGAAAGTCGCTCCAGTCCTGTCTTACATTTTGCAACCCCAGGGACTATATAGTCCATGGAATTCTCTAGGCCAGAACACTGGAGTGGGTATCCTTTCCCTTCTTCAGGGCATCTTCCCAACCCAGGGATTGAACCCAGGTCTCCCGCATTGCTGGCAGATTATTTACCAGCTGAGCTATCAGGGAAGCCTAGCTCTCAACAACCACTGACTTGTTCTCCTTAATCTGGTTCCTTCATACAGGAGTAAGAAGTAGTACCCACCAGTCACTAAACTTCTCTGGTATTTCCCTTGGCAGCTTTCCAGTAGAATGCCACAGGTTAGGCACTTGCCCATGAAGAGAATTGCTAACATCTCTACAGGTAAGTTTACAGTGAGTTTTCCTTGTTTTTAAGACAAAGACTCTTTTTTTTCCCCTTTACAACAGTTCAAGTTAACAGCAAAATTCAGAAAAAGATACAGAGACTTCTCATATTTCCCTGACCCTAAACACACAAAGCCTCCCTCATTAGAAACATCTTTCACCAGGCTGGTACATTTGTTAACACTGATAAATTTACACTGACACATCATAATCCATAGCTTACATTAGGTCCAAGTCCATAGAAAATATTAAGGTTTGCTCTCAGAGTTGTGCCTTCTTTGGATTTAGGCAAATGCATCCGTCACTACTGTATCATACAGAATGTTTTTTCCACCCTAAAAATCCTCCATGCTCTGCTCTTTCATCCCTCTATTCCTCCCAACTACCCCTGGAAACTACTGATCTCTCTACTCTCTGTAATTTTTGCCTTTTCCAGAATCACACAGTATGTGGCTTTTACATATTTGGCTTCTTTTTACTTAATAATATACATTTAAATTTCCTCCATGCCCTTTCATGTCTTAATAGCTCATTTATTTTTAGTGTTGAGTGATATTCCTTTCTGGATGTGTACATTTATTTATCCATTCAACTGCTGAAGGACAACTTGGTTGCTTCCAAGTTTTGGCAATAATGTATAAAGCTGCTCTAAAAACATCCATGTGCAGGTTTTTGTGTGGAACTACATTTTCAACTCCTTTGAATAAATCCAGTGAGCACAATGATAAGAGGATGCTCTGTTTTGTAAGGAATCTCCAAATTGTATTCCGAAGTGATTGCATTCCCACCAGCAATGTATGAGCATTCCTGTGGATCCACACCCTCACTAACATTTGGTGTTAGTGTCCTGGAATTTGGTCATTCTAATAGGAGTGCAATAGTCTCTCTCTGGTTCAATTTACGTTTCCCTAGTGACATGTGATGTAGTGAATCTTTTGCAGTCTATATATCTTTTTTGGTGAGGTGTCTGTTAAGCTCTTTGATCTACTGTTTAATTGGATAGTCTGTTGTCTTATTGAGTTTTATGTGTTCTTGATATATTTTGGAAAACAATCCTTTATTGGATTTTGCAAAATTTTTTGCAAATATTTTCTTCCATTCTGTGGCGTTTCTCTCATTATCTTTACATTGTTTATTGCATAGCAAAAGTTTTAATTTAAATAAGTTGAAGCACACTGATTATTTCATGGATTGTACCTATGGTGCTGTATCCAAAAAAAAAAAGTCATCATACCCAAGGTAATCTAAGTTTTATCATGTTTATCTTCTAGGAGTTTTATATATATATTTTTTAAATTTTATTTTTACTTTATTTTACTTTACAATATTGTATTGGTTTTGCCATACATTGACATGAATCCACCATGGGTGTATACGAGCTCCCAATCCTGAATCCCCCTCCCACCTCCCACCCCATATCATCTCTCTGGATCATCCCCGTGTACCAGCCCCTGTCTCTTATACACATCTTAAGTGTATTTAGCAAGGTAGCAGGATAGAGGATTAACATAAAGAAATCTGTTGTATTTTCCTACACTAATAATAAAATATCAGAAATTTAAAAAAAAAATCATGTTTAAAATCACATAAAAGAATTCTTAGGAGTAAATTTTTTTTTTGATGAAACATTTATTTTTTTGAGATGAAAGAACTACATGCTGAAAACCACATGACTATAATAAAAGAAATTCATGAATCAGTGGAAATGGAAATGTATACCATGCTCTTGGATTGAAGAGTTATCATTAACATGGACATAAAATCCAAAGCAATCTACAACTT
>SJYT01026987.1:439190-502766 GCA_006410635.1 Cephalophus harveyi | reverse complement strand
TAAATTCCATATATATGTGTCGGTATACTGTATTGGTGTTTTTCTTTCTGGCTTACTTCACGCTGTATAATAGGTTCCAGTTTCATCCATCTCATTAGAACTGATTCAAACAAATTCTTTTTAATGGCTGAGTAATACTCCATTATGTATATGTACCACAGCTTTCTTATCCATTCATCTGCTGATGGACATCTAGGTTGTTTCCACGCCCTGGCTATTATAAACAGTGCTGCAATGAACATTGGGGTACATGTGTCTCTTTCAATTCTGGTTTCCTCAGTGTGTATGCCCAGCAGTGGGATTGCTTAGGCCTATAATTAATTTTTAATTAATATTTGTGAAGTAAGATCTGTGTTGAGGTTCATTCTTTTTTGTTTTTGCATGTGGATTGTCCAGCTGTTCAAGCACCAATTTATTTAAAAAAAAAAATCTTTTTTTCCATTGTATTTCCTTAGCTCTTTATCAAAAAATAAGCTGACTGTATTGAAGCAGGTCTATTTCTGGGCTCTCTGGTCTATTCCATTCAACTTTTTTCCCCATATTTTTTTTACCAACATCCCACTCAATTGGTTATTATAGTTTTATAATAGGTATTAAATTATGTAGTGTTACCCCTCCAACTTTGTTCTTCTACTTTAATATCATTTTGGCTACGGTGTGTCTTTTGCTTCTCCATATAAACTTTAGAATAATTTTTTTTCAATACACACAAAATGATTTGTTGGCACTTTAACTAGGTCTGCATTTAATCTGCAAATGAACTTGCAAATAACTGATATCTTGACAGTACTGTCTGTCTAAGGACATGGAATATCTCTCCATTTATTTAGTTCTACTTTAATTTCATTTATAGCTTTCCTCATACAAATCTTTTATATAGTTTAGTAGATTTATATCTGAATGTTCATACTTTGGGTGCTAATTTAAATGTCATTGTGTTTTTAATTCAAATTCTAAATCTTCATTGCTGGTGTATAAGAAAGCAATTGACTTTTGTGCACTGACCTTGTATTCTGCAACCTTTGTATAATTGCTTATTAATCCTAAGAGCTTTTTTGGTGATTCTTTTGGATTTTCTGCATAGATGATCATATCATCTGTAGGGAAAAACAGTTTAACATCTTCCTCTTTAATATGCAGACATTTTATTTCCTTTCCTTTTACTGCATTAGCTAGAGCTTCCAGCTCCATGTTAAAAAGGAGTGGTAAGAGGTAAGAGAAGTCATCCTTTTCTCCTACCTTCAAGTTTCTCACCAGTACCTATTATTTCAGTTGTAGGTTTTTGTCAAAATTTTTTCAACTCCAGTAAGTTCCCTGATATTCCTAATTTGCAGAGGTTTTTTTTTTTTCCTTATCATGAAAGACTGTTGAGTTTTCTCAAATGCATTTTCTGCACCATATTGATATGATATGGTTTGTTTGTTTGTTTTTGGTCTATTGATATGATGGATTATAGTAGTCAATTTCTGATGTTGAACCACCCTTACATAATTGGGATAAATTCCACTTTGTCATGGTGTATAATTCTTTGTATACACTGTTGGATTTGGTTTGCTAATATTTTTTTTGAGGATAGTTACATCTATATTCATGAGAGATATTGGTCTACAGTTTTCCTTTCTTGTAATGTGTTTGATTTTGATGTTAGGATAATGCTGGCCATGCAGCATTATGAATGAATGAGGGAGAATTCTCTCTGCCTCTGTGCTTTGGAAGAGACTGCAAAGAATTGGCATGTTTCTAAAATCTTGGCAGAATTCACTGCAAATCTGCCTGAGCCGAGAGTTGATTTTTCATTTTTGTAAATCAACACTTTGCTTTATTTTTACTTTTGACTGGAGGATAATTGCTTTACAACATTGTATTGGTTTTTTTTTGGTACAACATGTATCAGCTATAAGTATACATATATCCGTCCCCTCCCTCTTGAGCCTCCATTCCAGGAGTTTTCTATTTTAGAAGGTTGTTGTTGTTGTTTAGTTGCTAAGTTGTGTCCAACTCTTTATGATCGTATGGATGTAGTCTGCCCGGCTCTTCTGTCCATGGGATTTCCCAGGCAAAAATACTGGAGTGGGTTGTCATATCCTTCTCCAGGGGATCTTTCTGACCCAGGGATTGAATCCCTGTCTCCTGCATTGGCATGTGACAATTGGATTAAAGTTTTATTGAGCACAGCTTTGCCCACCAGAGCAAACCAGTTTTTCCCACAGTCAGTCCCTCCCATGAGGAAGTTTACACAAGTTTCTTAGATAGCCTCATCAGACAGAGAAGCATGAAGAACTGCAAACCCATAGCTGCCAGGACGAAGACAGAATGAAAATAAATGAAGACAGCCTGAGACCTCTGGTTCAACATTAAACACACTAATATTCACATTATAGGGGTCCCAGAAGGAGAAGAGTTGGAGAAAAGACCTGAAAAAATAGGTAAAGAGATAACAGCTGGAAACATCTCTAACATGCGAAAGAAAATAGTCAACCAAGTCCAGGAAGGACAGAGAGTCCCAGACAGGATAAACCCAAGGAGGAGCACACTGAGGCATAGTAATCAAACTGACAAAAATAAAAAACAAAGATAAAACATTGAAAGCAACAAGGTAAAAATGACAAATAATATACAAGGGAAGTCCCATAAAGTTGTCAGCTGATTTCTCAACAGAAACTCTGCAAGGCAGAAGGGAGTGGCATGATGTATTTAAAGTAACGAAAGGGGAGAAACTACAACCAAGAAAACTCTACCCAGAAAGTCTCTAGTTCAGAATTGATGGAGAAGTCAAAAGCTTTACAAACAAGCAAAAGTTAAGAGAATTCAGCATCATCAAACCAGCTTTACAACAAGTGCTAAACACATTTCCCTCAATAATAAATACAAGATAAAGAAAAGATCTGTAAAAATAAATCCAAAACAATTATTAATGGTAATAATATCATACATATCAATAATTACCTTAGGTGTAATTAGACTAAATATACCAACCAAAAGACATAGACTAGCTGGGTGGATACAAAAGCAAGATCCCTGCGTATGCTGTCTACAGGAGACCCACCTCAGATCTAGAGATACTTACAGACTGAAAGTAAGGGGGTGGGAGAAGGTATTCCATGTAAAGGAAATAAAAAGAAAGCTGGTGCAGCAATACTCATATCAGACCAAATAGACTTTAAAGCAGATTGTTGTAAGAGACAAAGAGGGACATTACATAACAATCAAGAATCAATCCAAGAAGATATAACAGATATAAATATATATGGATCCAACATAGGAGCATCTCAATATGTAAGGAAAATACTAGCAACCATAAAGGGATAAATTAACAGTAACAAGATAACAGTGGGGGACTTTAACATCCTGCTTTCATCAATGAACAGATCATCCAGACAGAAAATAAGGAAACAAAGGCCTTAAATGACACATCAGGCATGGTGGACTAATTGATATTTATAGAGCATTCCATCCAAAAGCAGCAGACTACATACTCTTCTCAAGGGCACATGGAACATTCTCCAGTATTGACAACATGCTGGCCACAAGTCAAGACTTGACAAATTTAAGAAAACTGAAATCATAACAAGCATTTTTTCTGATCACAAAGCTGTGAGATTAGAAACTAAAAGAAAAAGAAAACTATATAAAACAATCTGCTGCTAAACAATCAACTGATCACTGAAGAAATCAAAGAGGAAATTAAAAAAAAAAAAAAAACAACAACCACCAAAAACCTAAAGACAAGTGAAAATGTAACCACAAAAGTTATGGGATGTATCAAAACCAGTTTTAGGAGGGAAGTTTATAGCAATACAATCCTACCTTAAGAAACAAGAAAAATCTCAAACAATTTAACCTTATAATAACCAGAGAAAGGAGAACAAATAAAACCTAAAGTTAGCAGAAGGAAAGAAATCATTGAGATCTAGCAGAAATAAATTAAATAGAGACAAAGGAAACTATTGCAAAGATCAACGAAACTAAAAGCCAAGTCTTTGAAAAGATAAACAAAAATTGATAAAACTTGGTGGCTCAGTTGGTAAAGAATCTGTCCACAATGTAAGAGACCTAGGTTCAATCCCTGATTGGGAAGATCCCCTGGAGAAGGGAATGGCTACACACTCCAGTATTCTTGCCTGGATAATTCCATGGACAGTGGAGACTGGTTGGGGTTGCAAAGAGTCAGATACGACTGTGAGACTCACACACACACACACACATATTAGCATCAAGGAAAATAAGGGAAAAGAGTCAAATCAATAAAATTAGAAATTAAAACAAGTTACAACTAACTCCACATAAATACAAAGGATCATAAGACTGTGATGAGCAATTTCATGTCAATAAAATGGACAACCTGGAGGAAATGAACAAATTCTTAGAAAGATAGTTTCCCAAAACTGAACCAGAAAGAAATAGAAAATATGAACAGACAAATCACAGGCACTGAAATTGAAACTATGATTAAAAAAATCCCAACAGATGTGGGGAGGGAGGCTCAAAAAGGAGGGGACATATATATATAACTATGACTGATTTATGTTGATATATGACAGAGGTCAATGCAATATTGTAAAGCAATTATCCTCCAGTATAAAAAACAACAACAACAACAACTCCCAACAAACAAAAGTCTAGGATCTGGTAGCTACATAGGCAACTTCTATAACTCATTTATAGAAAAGTTAACACCTATTCTGAAACTGATCCAAAAAAAAAAACTGCAGAGGAAGGAAAACTTTCAAACTCATTCCATGAGGCAACCATCGCCCTGCTGTCAAAATCAGACACAAAAAGCAACCATCACCCTGCTATCAAAATCAGATACCACAAAAAGAAGATAAAATTACAGGCCAACATCACTGATGAACATAGATGCAAAAATCCTCAATGAAATACTAGCAATCTGAACCCCAAAATACATTTAAAAGATCATACACCATGAACAAATGGGATTTATTCCAGGGATGTCAGATTTTTTCAACAGCCACAAGTCAAGCAATGTGATACATCACATCAACAAACTGAAGAATGAAAACCATATGATCATCTCAACAGATGTAGAAAAATCTTTTGACAAAATTCAGTACCCATTTATGATAAGCACTCCAAAAATGGACATAGAGGTAACATACTTCAATATAATAAAAGTCATACATGACAAACCTATAGCTATCACCATATTCAATGGTGAAAAGCTGAAAGCATTTTCTGTAAGATCAGGAAAAAGACAAGGATGTTTACTCTCACCACTTCAACATAGCTTTGGAATCATAGCCATGGCAATCAGAGAAGAAAAAGAAGTAAAGGGAATATAAACTGGAAAAGAAGTTCAACTGTCACTGTTTGCAGATACATAAAAGATCCTACAGACAGTGCCAGAAAACTACTAGAGCTCAATGGATTTGGTAAAGTTTCAGGTCACAAAATTAACACAAAGATATCTGTTGCATTTCTATAAACTAACAATGAAAGATCAGAAATAGAAATTCAAGAAACAGTTCCATTTACTACAATTTCATTTGTTACATCAAAAAGAATAAAATAGGAATAAAATTACCTAAGAAGACCTGCAATGCAGGAGATCTGGGTTTGATTCCTGGTTGGAGAAGATTCCTGGAGAAGGGAATAGCTGCCCACTCCAGTATTCTTGCCTGGAGAATCCCAAGGACAGAGGAATGTGACAGGATACAGTCCATGAGGCTGCAAAGAGTTGGACACAATTGTGTAGCTAACACATAACACACACAAGAAGACAAAAGATCTGTTCTCTGAAAATCATAAGACTCTGATGAAAGATATCAAAGAAGACATGGATAGAAAGATATACCATGTTTGTGGGTTGGGAGAATCAATATTGTCAAAATGACTAGATTACTCAAAACAATCTACAGATTCAATGCAATCCCTATATAATTATCAATGACATTTTCCACAGAACTAGAACAACAAAAAAAAAAAAATCTTAAAATTTGTAGCAGACATAAAAGACCCTGAGTAGCTAAAACAATCTTGAGAAAGAAAAATATAACTTGAAGAATCAAGTTCCCTGACTGCAGACAATACTACAAAGCTACAGTTACCAAACTGCTTTTCCAACGTTGTATAATATTGCCTCTTTAAAACAGATTAATTGTCTGTAGGTACATAGGTTTATTTCTGGCACAAAAACATAAATATAGATCAATGGAACAGGATAGAAAACCAGAAATAAACCTATGCACCTATGGACAATTAGTCTGTGACAAAGGAGCCAAGATTAAAAATGTTGGAAAGTTTCTTCAACAAATGGTGCTGAGAAAACTGGACAACTACATTATTAAAAATGGAATTAGATCACTCTTTAACACCATACACAAAACAGATTAAATACCTAAATGTGAGATTGGACACTATAAAACTCTAAGAGGAGAACACAGAACACTCTCTGACATAAATTGCAGCAGCATATTTTTCAACCTGTCTCCCAGAGTAATAGAAATATAACTTGGTATAGCCACTCTGGAAAACAGTGGAGATTCCTTAAAAAAATCTAAAAATAGAGCTTCCATATGACGTGGTAATCCCCCACCTGGGCATATATCCCGAGAAAAGCATGATCTGAAAAGATGCATACACTTCAATATTTATTGCAGCACTATTTACAATAGCCAAGACTTGGAAGAAACCTAATTGTCCATTAACAGAGGAATGGATAAAGAAGATATGGTACATATACACAATAGAATATTGCTCAGCCATTAAAAAAATGTAGTAATGCCATTTGCAGGAACATGGACGGACCTAGAGATTGTCATTCTGGGTAACATAAGTCAGACAGAAGGATAAATACCTTAGATATCTCTTATATGTGGAATCTAAAATGAAATCATGCAAAATAACTTACAAAACAGAAGCAGGCTCATAAATTTATAGAATGACCTTGCGGTTGCTTCTGGAAAGGATGGGAGGAGAGGAAAATAGGGAGTCTGGGAAAGACATGTACACACTGCTATATTTGAAATGGATAACCAACAAGGACCTATTGTATAGCACTTGGAACTCCTCTCAGTGTTATGTGGCAGCCTGAATGGGAGCAGAGTTTGGGGGAGAATGGACACATTTTATAAGTGGCTGCCTTCCTTGCTGCTCACTGGAAACTATTACACTGTAAATCAGCTATATCCCTATACAAAATAAAAAGCTTTAAAAAATGCAGTTGCAAAGATGTGTAAGTCCTTAATTTCTTAGTCTTTTCTATAATTAAGCATTATGGTTATTACCTTTTGTATCAACCTGTATCACCACTTTTGAGCGTGTAAGTAGCAGAAAGTAGTAGCTGTCTCCCACTGTCACATCTCCCTTATTCCATCCTAATAAAATAAAAATTTTCACATTTCAGTATGGGAATTTTCTATTGATCTGTTCTTATCTGATCTGATAAGCTCACTGATTCTTACCTTGGTTCTGTCTAGTCTACTGATGAACCCAAAGGAAATTTTCATTTTTATTGAAGTTTTTGGTTTCTAGAACTTTCTTGTGATTTGTTTTCAGAGTTTCCATCTCTCTACTTATAATACCCATAAGTTGTTATATTTTATCTACTTTTTTTGAATTACATTTATTAGCATATTTATTTTAAATTTGTCTAAAAATTTCAAAACCTGTACTATAAGGATAGCATTGATGCTTGCTTCATCTTATTCTTCAGTCATGTTATTTTTTTTCTTTGCCTTTTAGCATGACTTTAATTTTTTGTTAAAAAGCCAACTATGATGTATCAGGTAATAGGAACTGAATCAATAGGTTTTAGTATGAGGACTAGGAGTTAGTCTGTGTTGAAAGCTTGTTATAGCACACACACTGTGGCTGCCAGAGGCTTCACATTCCTCTGACATCCTTGATTTTACATCTATTTTTGACTTTGGGCTTCCATGAGAATGCCTCCTCAGATCCTGCACCTTGTAGCACTTTCAGCTATAGTCCACCTTCATTATGCTAGAGCTCTGTTGTTAAGGTGTGGGAGAGGAATAGCCTTCTATCATATCATTAATAAATCTCATTCCCTTAATGATACTGTGTTTCTGGGCTGCGACTTTTAAAATTTATTTTTAATTGGAGGATTATTGCTCCACAGGGGCTCCCCTGGTGGCTCAGACAGTAAAGCATCTGCCTATCATGAGAATGCCTCCTCAGATCCTGCACCTTGTAGCACTTTCAGCTATAGTCCACCTTCATTATGCTAGAGCTCTGTTGTTAAGGTGTGGGAGAGGAATAGCCTTCTATCATATCATTAATAAATCTCATTCCCTTAATGATACTGTGTTTCTGGGCTGTGACTTTTAAAATTTATTTTTAATTGGAGGATTATTGCTCCACAGGGGCTCCCCTGGTGGCTCAGACAGTAAAGCATCTGCCTACGATGTGGGATACCTGGGTTCAATCCCTGGGTTGGAAAGATCCCTGGAGAAGGAAATGGCAACCCACTCTAGTACTCTTGCCTGGAAAATTTCATAGACTGAGGAGCCTGATAGGCTATGGTCCATGGGGTCACAAAAGAGCTGGACATGACTGAGTGATTTCACTCATTGCTCCATAATACTGTGTTGAACTCTGTCATACATCAACTCTGTCATACATCAGCCACAGGTATACATATGTCCTTTCCCTCTTGAACCTCCCTTCCACCTTTCACTCCATTCTACTCCTCTATGTTTTCACAGAGCACCTGATTTCAGCTCCCTGCATTATAAAGCAAATTTCCACGTACTACTTCACATATAGTATTGTATGCATTTCCATATCACTCTCTCAATTCGTCCCACACTCTCCTTCCCCCACTGTGTCACAAGTCTGTTCTCTATGTCTGTGTCTCCACTGCTGGCCTGCAAACAAGTTCATCAATACCATCTTTCTAGATTCCATATTAAGGTGTTAATACACAATATTTTCCTCTTTTCATTAGGACTGACTCAAATGTGTTCTTTTTTATGGCTGAGTAATAATCCATTGTGTATATGTACCACAATTCTTTATTCATTTTCTGTTGATGAACATCTAGGTTGTTTCCATGTCCTGGCTATTGTAAATACTGCTGCAATAAACATTGAGGGTATATGTGTCTCTTTCAATTATGGTTTTCTAAGAGTATCTGCCCGGTAGTGGGATTGTTGGGTCATATTTAACTGTAAATGAAGCAACTGGCAAAGAATTAATCTCTAGACTATATAAATATCTCATTACAGCTCAACATCAGGAAAACAAAGAGCCAAATCAAAAAATGAGTAGAAGATCTAAGCAGACATTTCTGTAAAGCCATACAGATGGCTAATAAACACATGAAAAGATGCTCAACACTGCTCATTATTCGGTTTGGTTCGGTTCAGTCGCTCAGTCGTGTCCGACTCTTTGCGACCCCGTGGACTGTAACCTACTAGGCTTCTCCGTCCATGGGATTCTCCAGGCAAGAATACTGGAATGGATTGCCATTTCCTTCTCCAGATTATTATTAGAGAACTGTAAATCAAAACTACACTAAAGTATCACCTCCCACTGGTTAGAATGGCTAGCATCAAAAAATCTACAAACAGTTAACAGAGGATGTGGAGAAAAGGGAATCCTTTTGCACTGTTGGTGGGAATGTAAACTGATAGAGCCACCATGGAGAACAGTATGGAGATTCCTTAAAAAAAAAGCTGGGTTGTGATTTTCACAAGCATTTCTTAGTCCTGCTTCTCTTAGATGAGACAGGAAGGCTAGAGGAGCTGAAGTGAGAGAAATGCCCCCTCTCCTCCAGGTGGCATCAGACTGGTCGAGTAGGTTATTGTGATGGGTAATTCTGTGAGGATATTTCACAATGGTTCTTTTTCTTCTACTCCTGCTAAAGTAACCAAAGGATCTTTCTTTGTTGTTCACTATAAGAACATGGTGAGGTGCCTGAGAGTAAAACCCACAAAACGTGGAGCCTCTCAAGACTATGGTCCTTGACGATTTTTACTCATAAGCTAGTCCAGATGTTTTTAACTCTCTGTATTTGCTTGTCTTTCCAGATTTCAGGGATTCAGTTTGCCTTACAACCTCATTTTTCTGATGGGTTTAAAACAAGTCATTTTCAGTTTGTTCAGATTTTTTTATGTGAGAACATGAATGATGACTTGTAACGCCTTCACATACTGGCACTGGAACCAGAAGTCAAAAACCAGTGTTGAAATCCAACAGTTATATTCAGTCCAGGGAAAGTTAACATGATGAGTTTCACTAAAAGAACACTAGTTTAGGAAACAAAACCATATAACCACAATCTTTTTTCCCTGGTTTAAAACTCTAGGACTTTCTCCAAATTATAAGCTTTACAAATTTTCTTCAACAGGAAAATAAATATAAAATTCTGATAGAATTATCTGGCAGTTTGAATCCTGGTACAATGAAAGAGTGGGCAGTGGGATCTAGCTAAGTGTCTGACTAGCTCTTTCTCTGCCTTGCTGGTTAGAGCTTCAGCATAATTTTGAAATGGTAGATGACAAGTCTGGGAAAAATGTAGGGAAGACCCAGAGAAATGTGGCTTCCTCCTCACAGAGAGCCAGCTTTCAGTTCTCAGTTGGCCATATTCATGGCACCTAAAATCTAGGATGACCAACCACAGATGTGTGGGCACAACTGCAACTGTGTACAGCACAGACATACTGGTTATATCATAACAAAAGGACTTAAACCAGAAAGAAACACATTGAATGACTTTAAAAAAGAAAATGTAATATTCCTGGTCAATTCTAACTTTCTATTTGCAAAGATGAAAAATTAGACTCTCTCATTATGCTATAATTGCTATCATTCCACCACACACCCACAGGTGTGTGGGAGAAAAGGACAATCGAAGACAATCTAAGCAATGCCTGGATTCCCTATTATCTCAGGATTCTAAATATTCTAACAGTTGCCTAGTTTTGGTGATTCCAGGGAATTGAATCTCCATGAAAAGCACAATTCTGTCCTTTCATAATTTTACTTGAGCAAACTCAAGTTAAATTTTACTTGAGCAAACTCCAAATTCTATTTTGAGCAAGTATAATTAGCTTTCCAACCAGCCTAATTTTTGCTTTCTAGTCTCAACAAATATTTAAGTGTTACTGTGGCTTGAAAGAAGCTATTGATTCTGAAGTAGTGGGTTTTGATCCAGTTGACTATTTTTTAAAGCCTGTTTGTATTTTAATTATGATGCAGAACTTAGAGTAACAAACATTTGGTTTGGTACAGACATTATTTCTATTCTGATACCTAGGCTCAATAAAAGTTAAACCCCCAGACCTCCCCATATATATATCAGGGTTCTTATACAGGTGATGGAAGGAAAGTAAAATGGAAGTACTTTTAAATTACACTTTAAGTTTTAGCAATCATATGAAATATATTCTTAGAAAAAGGGAAAGATTTATAACATTTTAATAAATGTTTTAAAATTGCATTAAAGGAAAAAAATATTCCCAAAGTAAACAGAACATTGTAGGTTCTATTGAACAATGTATTTGTCATAATGTCTAAGCAACAGGTCACGGATCACAGGCAGTATTTCAAATTTAAACATGGATCATTGCAAATATTATAACAGTGTCATAGGACATAATGAATACTAAAATAGAAAGGGGAAGCTATACTGCTGCAAAAGTAGATCTGTAAATCTTGATCTCAGAAGTTACTCACTGAATCACTCTCCAATATTGCTCCTGTGGAGTGAGTTATTAAAGTTGATTGCAATTATTTACCTAGTAAAAAAAATAGCAGAAATTTTTTGGTTTTGTTATCCTCTTTTGCTTTTATTTTTTTCCAACACAGAGAGTGATGGAACTGTAGTTAAATTGCACATGCTTGGGGAATATTTTGTATCTGTGAATTGTTTTATCAGCTATATGAGATCTTATTTAATTCTAACAACTGTAAAATGAGATGTGATCATAATTATCAAAATTAACAGTACTCCTAATTACCTTTTACTGGCTACATAATATGTAAAATGGAATCCAAATTTATGATTTTAACAATATAGCAGATAAGATGAATATCCAAAATGAAGATGTAATATAAAGATTGAGTTTAACTACGCCAAGCATAGATCATCTGAATATCTTCTAGACCAAGAGTCAGAAAACTTAATCTCTAACACGTGTATGTGCTCGGTTGCTCAGGTGTGTCTGACTCTTTGTGACCACATGGACTGTAGCCCACCAGGCTCCTCTGTCCATGGAATTTCCCAGGCAAGAATACTGGAGTGATTGCCACTTCCTTCTCCAGGGGATCTTCCTGACCCAGGGATTGAACCTGTATCTCTTACCTCTCTGGCATTGGCAGGCAGGTTCTTTAGTACTGTGCCACCTGGGAAGCTTTATTTTCTAACATGCAGAATAATAAATGTTTTAAGCTCTGTGATTCATCTGGTTTTGGTTGCAACTCCTGAATTCCAATGTTTAGGGTGAAGATAGACAAAGACAGTGTATAATCAAGTATGGCTGTGTTTCAGTAAAACTTTACTTATGGCTATAAAAATTAGAATTTCATGTAATTTTCACTTGGCCAAAACATACTATTTTTCTTTAGAAGAGTTTCAACCACTAAACTTTTAGCTCCCATGTGATTAATACAAGGGCCTTAGTTTGCCAACCCCTGTTTAGATTTTTAATAATCCCTCCCGTGTTTTGTCAGTAAATTACTTAAGTCCTTCATTGTATAACATATTGTATTACACATTAGATTATGAAAAATCTAGAGATATGAGGCATCTGAACATATAATCCTCATGTATTTCTTCACTCACAGTGTAAGGACATAGTCATGCTTTCAAAAATAATTTGTGAAGCATTAATATAGGTCAGAAAAACATCTATTACTGCTTTATTGACTATGCCAAAGCCTTTGACTGTGTGGATCACAATAAACTGTGGAACATTCTGAAAGAGATGGGAATACCAAACCACCTGACCTGCCTCTTGAGAAACCTATATGCCGGTCAGGAACCAACAGTTGGAACTGGACATGGAATAACAGATTGGTCGCAAATAGGAAAAGGAGTATGTCAAGGCTGTATATTGTCACCCTGCTTATTTAACTTATATGCAGAGTACATCATGAGAAATGCTAAGCTAGAAGAAGCACAAGCTAGAATCAAGATTGCCGGGAGAAATCTCAATAACCTCAGATATGCAGATGACACCACCCTATGGCAGAAAGTGAAGAGGAACTAAAAAGCTTCTTGAGGAAAGTGAAAGAGGACAGTGAAAAAGTTGGCTTAAAGCCCAACATTCAGAAAACTATGATCATGGCATCTGGTCCCAACACTTCATGGGAAATAGATGGGGAAACAGTGGAAACAGTTTCAGACTTTATTTTGGGGGGGCTCCAAAATCACTGCAGATGGTGATTGCAGCTATGAACTTTAAAAGACACTTACTCCTTGGAAGGAAAGTTATGACCAACCTAGACAGCATATTCAAAAGCAGAGACATTACTTTGCCAACAAAGGTCCATCTAGTCAAGGCTATGGTTTTTCCAGTGGTCATGTATGGATACGAGAGTTGGACTGTCAAGAAAGCTGAGCGCCGAAGGATTGATGCTTTTGAACTGTGGTGCTGGAGAAGACTCTTGAGAGTCCCTTGGTCTGCAAGGAGATCCAACCAGTCCATTCTAAAGCACATCAGTCCTGGGTGTTCTTTGAAAGGACTGATGCTGATGCTGAAACTCCAATACTTTGGCCACCTCATGCGAAGTGTTGACTCATTGAAAAAGACTCTGATGCAGGGAGGGATTGGGGGCAGGAGAAGGGGATGACAGAGGATGAAATGGCTGGATGGAATCACCGACTCGATGGACATGAGTTTGTGTGAACTTCGGGAGTTGGTGATGGACAGGGAGGCCTGGCGTGCTGCAATTCATGGGGTCCCAAAGAGTCAGACATGACTGAGTGACTGAACTGAACTGAACTGAACTTAACATAGGTTAGGCACCATTCTGATACTGGAGCTGTGAACAAAACAAGTGAGTTGTTGCTCATGGGGGAGGTTAAATTATAGAGGTGAGTAACAGACTACTAGAAAACAGATATATAATAGGATACCAGCTAATAACTGTGAAGAGTTATAATCCAAAATCAACATCAAAGTGGAAATAGTTAATGAGTAATTTGTTAATCAAATGGGATTATTAAGGAAGGCCCTAAGAAGGTAGACTTGATTTTAAAAAAAGGAGAAGAAGGAAAGAATAAGTCATGGGAAATATGCATAAAAGCATCGAGGAAGATGCTTGTTCCTTGTTTTTGAAGAAAAGTCAAGAGAGGCCATGTCATTGGAAAATAACAAACAAGGTATAAACTGATAGGAGAAAAGGTAAACGAATTATCAGCGGCTCAGTTCAGTTCAATTGCTCAGTCATGTCCGACTGTGACCCATGGACTGCAGCACGCCAGACATCCCTGTCCATCGCCAACTCTTGGAGCTTACTCAAACTCATGTCCCTTGAGTCTATGATGCCATCCAACCATCTTGTCCTCTCTCATCCCCTTCTTCTCCTGGCTTCAATCTTTCCCAGCATCAGGGTCTTTATAAATGAGTCCGTTCTTTGCATCAGGTGGTAAAAGTATTGGAGTTTCAGCTTCAGCATCAGTCCTTTAATGAATATTCAGGACAGATTTCCTTTAGGATGGACTGGTTGTATCTCTGCAGTCCAAGGGACTCTCAAGAGTCTTCTCCAACACCATAGTTCAAAAGCATCAATTCCTCAACACCTGGCATTCCTTATAGTCCAACTCTCACATCCATACATGACTACTGGAAAAACCATAGCTTTGACTAGACGGTCATTTTTGGCAAAGTAGTGTCTCTGTTTTTATCAGAGGCTAGACTATGCAAAAATATTTTGGGCCATAATGAGAACTTCAGATTGCACTCTCAGTTATGAAACTGTTGGACATTTTTGAGCAGAAGAATCATATTTCTATTTAAAAGGATGATTCTGGTTGTTCTCTGAAGAGTGGTAAAAAACAATCCAATAGAGGCTAATCCAGGCAAGTGATGAGAGTGGTTTGCACTAAGGAGTTAGGATTAGTAGTGGGAATAGTGAGCAGTCATAGAAATAAAAATATTTATTTCCCCAAATTATTAGTTTTAAAATCACAAATGAGTATATAAATTATTAACTATGAGTATCCTGCACATTGTTTTTAGATTCTCAGAGGAAACAAATAGAAAAGATAGAAAAAGCTAGACCTGTATACATATACTAATTTATAATTTAGTATAATTACTTCCACAGATCTGATTTCAAGCCACTAACATGAAGGCACTTAAATCAGTGTTGTGAAGACTTGGTCACAGTCAGCCTCTCATGCTGGTGTGAACATCTCCTGTACATCACTGATTCCCTCCAACAACACATATTGAGATGCTCTCAGAGTTTATCTGAACAGTACAGTTATTGAATATTTGAAAAAATGTGTTTTAACCTCCAAGGTAAATATGCACATCCACATGAAATTTGGGGAAATATAAAGAGGAATTTTCAATATAAAGAAAGAAAAAAATAAAGTAAATGTATATGGGCCTTGGATAAAACACCAACATCATAAATGAATGTGTTGCTTAATTTCTGACCAGAGTCCCCAGATGTTTTGACCTCTTTAAGTTACATTCTGCCTGGAAGCTTGATCTCATTTCAAGCCATAAGTAAGGCAGACATATAAATAGAAACTGGCATATATACTGTCTTGATGTAAAACAGAGGATAATATAATATGAACAAAAATGCAGGCAGCTCAAACCATTTAAAACCCCTAAAAGTATATTGTAAGTGCTAGAATTTATATTTCTTAGTTCATGCTCTGTGTGAGATGAATAGCCATCTCTATTTTAATTACTGTCAATTTTGATAACACAAAATTCAAACTCAGTTCAATCTGCAAAAGGCTATTGCAGTTTTTGCCTTAAAATATATTTATCTTTAAATAGTAAAAACAATTATATACTTTTTAGCCTAAATATATAGTTCTTATCTTTGAATATTAAAAATAATTATATATCAAGTCTATCTAAAATTTCCCTTACAAATGGAGGAAATTATACATTGTTTACAAATAAAGAGAAACTAAAATGCTTATTATAAATAAACATGTAAATATATCAAAGAGTGAAAAGCAGTGTTTCTCATAAGATGATGCAGATGTACAAAAGTTAATAACAAGGTCACATTATTGAGCAATTTGTGCTTTTGAATAGAAACTTTCCAGCAGTCATAAAATCCAACGTTTACTCAAATTTAATCACTCTTTATAAGAATACTTGTGTATTTCTAAAAAAGATTTTCCAGAGACATACAAACTAATATCTGCAAATCCATGCTACATGTGTTCCTGATCTCTGTCACAAGATTATAAAAGCTTGGTTTCATGACCAGTAAGGGATTATGCACAGGATGAATTTAATCTGAGAACTACAAGAGAGAACACAATCTTGTTTTGAGTGTATGTTTACCTCTAATAATTTGAAATTTCCTCAAAGAGCTGTATTTCTTCGGTATATTTTCAAACGCTAGGAGAACTCCAAGGTGAGTGTACTGGGGACTTTTAGAAAAAAGAAAATGAGGAAGAGGAAACCTGAAACACATACAACAAAGGGAATTGTGAATGAAAAACCAGAATATGACCTTGTGCCTTGGCTCTAATGCCCCCAAGGCTGCACTTTGAACAGAACTCAGGGCTCAGGGCTACTGGCAGTGCTCCATTTAAAGGAGAACAAGTCTAAATCCTAGGCACACAAAGCTTCTCCATAAGTGAATTTTCTAGTCACTAAGCAGGCAACCTCTAAGACTCGTTAAAGTAGGTTGTTTTCTTCAATATGCAGCACATATTGGAAATGTGAGATGTGAGGGAGGCAAAGTTATGGTTTGTTTACTAATGTGAAAAAAAGTAGAATCCACAACAAAATTGATCCTTCTTATTTATTATCTGTTCTCTCCTGGACCATGTTTCAAATGCAGAAGCCTACCATATTATTACTAAAATCTCCTTCTCTAATATTTCTCTTCCTCTGTTGCACAGTTCCCTGTGTTTCCTTTCTTCTCTCAAATAGTTATGCAGATATACCCTTGTTTTGGCTACTGCTCTTTGTCTAACCCCTAAACTTTTACAGAATTCTGTATTTTTAAAAAATTTAAAAAAAAAGATTAAGCAAATAATTCATTTAATAACTATAAGCCAGATTTATGCCTGGGATTTTAAATAATTCAAAAAAAAGAAGCATAACCTAAAAGAGTCATCCTAGACTTTAGAGTCTTCAAATAAGCAGGGTGACAATATATAGCCTTGTCATACTCCTTTTCCTATTTGGAACCAGTCTGTTGTTCCATGTCTAGTTCTAACTGTTGCTTCCTGACCTGCATATAGGTTTCTCATGACCTAAATCAAATCCCTTATGACTATACAGTGGAAGTGAGAAATAGATTTAAGGGACTAGATCTGATATCTGATTTACAGAGTGCCTGATGATCTATGGACAGAGGTTCGTGACATTGTACAGGAGACAGGAATCAAGACCATCCCCAAGAAAAAGAAATTCGAAAAAGCAAAATGGCTTTCTGAGGAGGCCTTACAAATAGCTGTGAAAAGAACGGAATTGAAAAACAAAGGGGAAAAGGAAAGATATACCCATTTGAATGCAGAGTTCCAAAGAATAGCAAGGAGAGATAAGAAAGCTTTCCTCAGTGATCAATGCCAAGAAATAGAGGAAAACAATAGAATGGGAAAGACTAGAGATCTCTTCAAGATAATTAGATACCAAGGGAACATTTTCTGCAGAGACAGGCTCAATAGAGGACAGAAATGGTACAGACCTAGCAGAAGCAGAAGATATTAAGAAGAGGTGGCAAGAATACAAAGAAGAACTGTACAAAACATTCTTCATGACGCAGATAATTACAATGGTCTGATCACTCACCTAGAGCCAGACATCCTGGAGTGTAAAGTCATGTGGGCCTTAGAAAGCATCACTATGAACAAAGCTAGTGGAGGTGATGGAATTCCAGTTGAGCTATTTCAAATTTTGAAAGATGATGCTGTGAAAGTGCTGCACTCAATATGTCAGCAAATTTGGAAAACTCAGCAATGGCCACAGGACTGGAAAAGGTCAGTTTTGATTCCAATCCCAAAGAAAGGCAATGCAAAGAATGCTAAAACTACTACACAGCTGCACTCATCTCACATGCTAGTAAAATAATGCTTAAAATTCTCCGAGCCAGGCCTTAGCAATATGTGAACCATGAACTTCCAGATGTTCAAGCTGGTTTTAGAAAAGGCAGAGGAACCAGAGATCAAATTGCCAACATCTGCTGGATCATCAAAAAAGCAAGAGAGTAACAGGAAAACATCTGTTTCTGCTTTCTTGACTGTGCCAGAATCATTGACTGTGTGGACTACAATATATTGTGGAAAATTCCGTAAGAAATGGGAATGCCTGATCGCCTGACCTGCCTCCTGAGAAATATATATACAGGTCAGGAGGCAACAATTAGAACTGGACATGGAAAAACAGACTGGTCCACATAGGAGAAGGAGTATGTCAAGGCTGTATATTGTCACCCTGCATATTTAGCTTATATGCAGAGTACATCATGAGAAATGCTGGGCTGGAGGAAGCACAAGCTAGATCAAGATTACCGGAAGAAATATCAATAACCTAAGATATGCAGATGACACCACCCTTGTGGCAGAAAATGAAGAAGAACTAAAGAGCCTCTTGATGAATGTGAAAGAGAAGAGTGAAAAAGTTGGCTTAAAATTCAAATTCAGAAAACCAATATGGCATCCAGTCCCATCACTTCATGGGAAATAGATGGGGAAACAGTGGAAACAGTGTCAGACTTTATTTTCCTGGGCTCCAAAATCATTGCAGATGGTGAATGCAGCCATGAAATTAAAAGATGCTTACTCCTTGAAAAGAAAGTTATGACCAACCTAGATAGCATATTAAAAAGCAGAGACATTATTACTTTGTCAACAAAGGTCCATCTAGTCAAGGCTATAGTTTTTCCAGCGGCCATGTATGGATATGACAGTTGGAGTATAAATAAAGCTGAGCACCAAAGAACTGATGTTTTTGAACTGTGGTGTTGGAGAAGACTCTTCAGAGTCTCTTGGACTGCACGGAGATCTGACCAGTCCATCCTAAAGGAGTTCAGTCCTGGGTGTTCATTGGAAGAACTGATGTTGAAGGTGAAACTCCAATACTTTTGCCACTGATGTGAAGAGTTGACTCATTCGAAAAGACCTTGATGCTGAGAAAGATTGAGGGCAGGAAGAGAAGGGGACAACAGATGATGAGATGGTTGGATGGCTTCACCAGCTCAGTGGACATGGGTTTGGGTAGACTCTGGCAGTTGGTTATGGATAGGAAGGCCTGGCGTGCTGCGGTTGATGGGGTTGCAAAGAGTCGGACTTGACTGAGTGACTGAACTGAATTGAAATGGGAAGTTACTGAACTCTTTCAAGCATGAAATACTATATAATTATACTTTTGTTTCAGAAATATTTCTCTAGTTTCAGTGAGGATGTAAAAAGAACAACAACTACAGGCAATAACTGATATAACTGCTCACTTTAAAAAGACAGGAGTAGTCTTAGAAAAAGATGATGGGAGGTTAAATAGCACTGGGGTATAAGATGAAAGTAGATACATGGATAAAAAAGAAACCCTTCCTTATGTAACCACAGTGTTGGCATTTTGTTGATCTGTGGCTTAAATTCACCTTTTTAATACTATTTTAGCTTATGGGTAACATTTGTGTCCTTTTTAAATGTATTATCTATATTCTATATTCTAAACTAGATTATATGTAATTTAAAGGCAATGACAAAACATTTCATTTCATGATACGTAAAAAGGGAATCACAGAGCTCCATGTGTCAGGAGATAAGTCCATTCTGGAAGTACCCACATCAATACCAACCCAATTTGCCTAAGATACTACCAGGACAATTCCCACCAAGGTCATCCAATAGATCTTCACTGCTAGACTCGCTCACATGCTACTCTTTTACCAATTGTTGCCTCTTTCCATTTCCCCCAATTTTTTCACTGTACCGTCTGGATTTCACCCTCTATGATATCTTCTTTCTTCCTTCAGATAATTATTCTTTCCTTCTGACTGAAATCTATAATGCTTGAAGATTGTAGCCTCACATTTTTACTCAATTTTATTATAATCCTTGATTATTAAATAATATATAGAATAAATTGTCAATAGTCTTTCCTCTCGGAGAAGGCAATGGCGCCCCACTGCAGTACTCTTGCCTGGAAAATCCCATGGATGGAGGAGCCTGGAAGGCTGCAGTCCATGGGATCGCTGAGGGTCGGACACGACTGAGCGACTACTCTTTCACTTTTCACTTTCTTGCATTGGAGAAGGCAATGGCAACCCACTCCAGTGTTCTTGCCTGGAGAATCCCAGGGACGGGGAGCCTGGTGGGCAGCCGTCTATGGGGTCGCACAGAGTCGGACACGACTGAAGTGACTTAGCAGCAGCAGCAGCAGCAGTCTTTCCTCTTAGAAACTGAGCTTCCTCTCTTTAGTCATGTGTTCCATCTGCTCACTCCCTGCTGTTAACTTAGGCTTCTCCTTAGCACTAACAGTAAGTCCCTCCAATATATGATTTCCAAGGACACCATTAAAAACTCTCTGGCACACTCCCTTTCTTACTCCTAGCCAAACTCACCCCACTTGCAATCTTCACTGATTGATTTTGTCAGTTTTCCAGGTACCACAGCCTCATAAAATCTTCACATCTCTCCTTATCCAGCCCACACAAATTGCTATATATTCAGTTCTTTGCATGCACCCTTATTCCTTTTTATCTCTGTTATTCTGGCCTGGCAAAATACCAGTCTGTTAAATTTGAATTTCTATTTTACAACTTCTCAAGATAGCTAAACACAGCTTGGAAAAATTTGCAATCTCAATGACTGATCTTACTTTATTTTTATGACCACCAACATGAATTAGACACCTAGTATTACTATCCAATTCTGCAATGTTTACTGAACACATTCACTCTTGTACAAAATCCTCTCTCTAAAATTTGATAACCCCATTCTTCATCCATAAGCAATAAAGGTGCATAAAATTTTCAATAGAAATAATTAGAAAATGTTTTCCACCAAATCTCTCCACAAGTTATATCAATGCATTTGCATCTTTAAACACATACTCTGATATTCCTTTTCTTAGAAAGGATGACTCTCTATGTTCCACTTTTGGACAAATCCCATTCCCCTCTTTTCTACTTAAAGGCATCCCAAGGGTGATTTTTGCTTCTTTCTTCTTTATCACTAGTATTGATCTTTTCCTGGATTATTTATATAAGCAGTATTTAATACCTCTCTGGCTTCCTAGTGGCTCTTGTGGTAAAATAACCTGCCTGCCAATGCAGGAGATGTAAGACACACAGGTTTGATCCCTGGGTTGGGAAGTTGTCCTGGAGAAGTGTATGGCAACCCACTCCAGTATTCTTGCCTGGAGAATCCCATGGACGTAGTAGCCTGGTGGGCTACAGTCAATGGGGTCACACAGAGTTGGACATGACTGAAGTGACAGAGCACTACACTTTTTGAGGAAAAGCCTTATTTTCCCCATTATCATTCTCCAGTTAGTACTTCTGTTCTGTACTATTCTTTATAATATATTTCTTCATAATTATCTTCTAAACTGATTACAACCAATTTCACTTCTCTCATTCTCTCCAGATGTTGAATTATTCAAGGTTGTTCTACCACACTACTAAATGTTCTTGTCAAGCTCAACATCATCTGTCATAATAGCAAATCCATTGGACGAAAATTAATGATTGCTTCATTATCCCTTCCCAAACTCTTAACTGCCTTTATGAAAAATCAATTTAGATATTTGATATGCATCTATTGACAGAATCTGCCAACCTTCTGATTTTCAGCACCTTATTAAAAGTCTGCTTAGTTTTTTCCCTTGTAGGTAAAAAAAAAATAAAAAATAAAAAAAACCTTCTAGAATCATTGACTCTTTCCCTCAATTGCATTCACTGTTACAAAAATAAATTTATTTAAGTATTCCTGTACGTGTTGTGAGGTATGCAGGGAGTATCATACAATATTTATTCATCATGGGGCTTATATTATTATAAACTTTACCTATAAATTTCTAGGGTTTACAAAGAACTGGCCACCTATATTAACCATACCTAAATATCTGCTTTTAAATTTTAAATAAATTTATTCCTTAATATCTCTATATTCCCTGGTGGCTCAGAGGTTAAAGCGTCTGCCTCCAATGCGGGAGACCCGGGTTCGATCCCTGGGTCGGGAAGATCCTCTGGAGAAGGAAATGGCAATCCACTCCAGTATTCTTGCCTGGAGAATCCCACGGACGGAGAAGCCTAGTAGGTTACAGTCCATGGGGTCGCAAAGAGTCGGACACGACTGAGCGACTTCACCTTCACCTTCATCTCTATATATCCTCAGGTGGCACTAGTGGAAAAGAACTGTCTGCCAATGCAGAATATGTAAAAGACACAGGTTTGATCCCTGGGTTGGGAAGATCCCCTGGAGGAGGAATGGCAAACCACTAGTGGGTTCATGGGGTCACACAGAGTCAGACATGGCTGAAGCGACTTAGCATGCACATATATCCACATATTATAAGTTTGATCTATATATGTCATATTAGTAAAGAACACAGGATTTTTAAAAGATATATTAGCATGTCATAAACTTAAAGGAAAGTGTGCAAATTATAATGTGCAGCCAAATATAAATTATCAAAAGTAAAAACACCCATATAACTATCACCCTGGTTAAGAAAGAGAAAAATTACCTGCATCCTAGAAGGTGCCATGCCTTTCTCAATAACAGTAACCTCTCTTTTTACTTCTAGCATTACAGCTTGTTTTTTTTTTTTTAACTTTGCATAACACAATCATGCAGTAAATATTTATCACTTCTAGCTATTGGCATAGTACCAGCATAACAAATTACTCCAAGCCCATGACTTAAAACAGGAATCATTTAATCTCACATAAACATCTAAGGAATTGCTGATGGTTACCTGATAAGAGTATGGGTTTGACTATGTGGATTTTCTTAAAAAATATGTACCTGGCTGATTTTGGCTCCTCACTACATGGTAGACTAAATTATGTCAATGTGAGTTTATTCTTGTCTAAGCAGAAGGAACAACAACTACACATGGGACAATCATCACTTGGCAATGGCAGCATTTCAAGAGGGCAAGCCCTACTAGATAAACACATTTTAGACTTTTCTTCATATCATGTTATTAAAAGTCATGATTTGGTCAAATCATGCCACAGGGTAAAAAACAAACCTTCGGGGGGGTAGGGTGGGTAATAGAGTACACTTCATAGTGAGAACTGCCGAGTTTTATGACAAGGATATAGGGATGAGAAAAGAACTGAAGTCAGTAATCCAATATATATAATGTGTCCCTTTCATCATAGTTATTCTTACCTCTCTCCACTATTAATAAAATATTCTTGCTCTATCATGGCCAACAAAAATCAAACTGAATCATGTCTTCAAGTTTTACATTCTATATAAGATACAATCACCCACCTCCAAGCACAAACATGCAGACACAATGATGGAAAGGAACAAAATTGCTACAGTAAACTTTCTCATTCCAAAGGGAGAAGAATACTTTCCACATAGTAATTTTTGCTCCAAAAATTTTTTGAAAACAAACTTGAAAATCTGACAAGCACTCTAAACTCCAATTCCTTTCTCTGGAAGGGCTTCCCTGATGGCTCAGTGAGTAAAGAATCCACCTAAAATGCAGGAGACACAGGTCCAGGCCTAGGTTGGGAAGATTCCTTAGAGAAGGAAATGGTTAACCCACTCTAGTATTGTTGCCTGGAAAAGTCCCATGGGGAGAAGAGCCTGTTGAGCTGCAGTCCAAAGGGTTGCAATTAATCACTGCTCATGAGGAAAGCCTTCACAGTCAAGTCTTTTCCAGTAAAAGGTCCGTCAAGGTTATGGTTTTTCCAGTGGTCATGTATGGATAAGTGCTGAAGAATTGATGCTTTTGAACTGTGGTGTTGGAGAAGACTCTTGAGAGTCCCTTGGATTGCAAGGAGATCCAACCAGTCCATTCTGAAGGAGATCAGCCCTGGTATTTCTTTGGAGGGAATGATGCTGAAGCTGAAACTCCAGTACTTTGACCACCTCATGTAAAGAGTTGACTTATTGGAAAAGACTCTGATGCTGGGAGGGATTGGGGGCAGGAGGAGAAGGGGACGACCGAGGATGAGATGGCTGGATGGCATCACCGACTCGATGGATGTGAGTCTGAGTGAACCCCGGGAGTTGGTGATGGACAGGGAGGCCTGGTGTGCTGCGATTCATGGGGTTGCAAAGAGTTGGACATGACTGAGCGACTGAACTGAACTGGACTGAACTAGATCCTGTAATCAAGGTAATCTTTTCTGTTATTTTCCTTAGCCCTTCCTAAAAGGAACACTAGATAATGTGGTACATCTTTTGAATATGAAGCTTTCTTAGCCTGCCTCTTTACTGTGCAAAGTTATTGACCCAGAAGTTGTTTTATATCCAGAAGAATCTTGCCTCCTTTAGTACAGACAGTGTTTTGTTTCTTTTTTTTTTTTCCCAGTATATATAGTTCTAAGCTTCATTGGTTTTCAAAATATTTAATCTCATGTAGTATCATGTTCCAATAATCACAGCCAGTTTCTTTTACAGAAATACTGGTCCCTCTAGACTCAAAAGCAGTTATTTTGGGTGCATTAGGTAACTGAAGGTCTAATTCTGTTGTCTGCTACTTCTGTAGATATTTTTAATCACATCAATTTGACTCCCTGTGCACTCAAAGATTTTTGATTAAATGCCAAACAATTAAAAAATTGGGGGATTAAATTCAGTCTGATTGTTTTTTTTCTTTCAGAAAAGGCACTAGCAAATACCAGATTCATTTATCCATTTTCCATTAAGATAATTTGAAGCTGAATCTCAGGGCCTGTGGTAGCCAACTTAGTTCCAGTTTTCATTATTCTTAGAATATATTTCTATTGATCCCAATCAAATATGGTAACTAGAGATTCTCCCCTATTCTTTAGACTCTGATGTCCAAATATTATTTCCTATCTCCCATATCTGTCAAGTTCTGCTCAATTGCTCAGCTTCTTCATTAGCTTTTGCTCAATTAGAATAGTTGAAATCAGAAGTCTATAAACAGGGCCCCAAAATATAGGCTAAAATTTTTATTTTGTAAGACTTTGGTCTAACAATTTTTTTTTTTTTTAATCTTATTAGCTCTCCAATTCAGTTTATTCAGTCATGTCCAACTCTTTTCGATACCATGGACTGCAGCAAGCCAGGCTTCCCTGTCTATTATCAACTCCCAAAGTTTATTCAAACTCATGCTCGTTTAGTTGATGATACCACCCAACCATCTCATCCCTTGTCGTCCCCTTCTCCTTCCACTTTCAATTTTCCCAGCATTGAGGGTCTTTTCAAATGAGGCAGTTCTTCACATTAAGTTCAGTTCAGTTCAGTTCAGTTCAGCCACTCAGTTGTGTCCGACTCTTTGTGACCCCATGAACTGCAGCACACCAGGCCTGCCTGTTCATCACCAACTCCCAGAGTTCACTCAAACTCACATCCATTGAGTCAGTGCTGTCATCCAGCCATCTCATCCTCTGTCATCCCCTTTTCCTCCTGCCCCCAATCCCTCCCAGCATCAGAGTCTTTTACATTGAGTCAACTCTTCTCATGAGGTGGCCAAAGTACTGGAGTTTCAGCTTTAGCATCATTCCTTCCAAAGAAATCCCAAGGTTGATCTCCTTCAGAATGGACTGATTGGATCTCCATGCAGTCCAAGGGACTCTCAAGAGTCTTCTCCAACACCACAGTTCAAAAGCATCAATTCTTGGTGTCCACCTTTCTTCAGAGTCCAACTCTCACATCCATACATGACCACTGGAAAAACCATGGCCTTGACTAGATGGACGTTTATTGTTCTTCACATTAGATGGCCAAAATATTGGAGTTTCAGCTTTAGCATCAATCCTTCCAATGAATATACAGGACTGATTTCCTTTAGGATGGACTGTGTGGATCTCCTTGCAGTCCAAGGGACTCTCAAGAGTCTTCTTCAAGACCATAGTTCAAAGGCATCAATTCTTTGGCACTCAGCTTTCTTTATAGTCCAACTCTCACATCCACACATCACTACTGGAAAAACCATAGCTTTGACTAGATGGACCTTTGTGGGAAAAGTAATGTCTCTGCTTTTTAATATGCTGTCTAGGCTGGTCATAACTTTTCTTCCAAGGAAAAAGCATCTTTTAATTTCATGATTGCATTCACCATCTGCAATGATTTTGGAGCCCCCCCGCAAAATAAAATCTGTACTGTTTCCATTGTTTTCCCATTGTTTTGCCATGAATTGAAGGGACCAGATGCCATGATCTTAGTTTTCTGGATGTTGAGTTTTAAGCCAACTTTTTCACTCTCCTCTTTCACTTTCATCAATAGGCTCTTCAGTTCTTCACTTTCTGCCATAAGGGTGGTGGTATCTGCATATCTGAGGTTATTGATATTTCTTCTGGCAATCTTGATTCCAGCTTGTGATTCACCCAGCACAGCATTTCTCATGATACACTCTGCATATAAGTTAAATAAGTAGGGTGACAATATACAGCCTTGACATACTCTTTCCCTGATTTGGAACCAGTTTGTTGTTCCATGTCCAGTTCTAACTGTGGGTTCCTGACTTGCATATATATGTCTCAAGAGTCAGGTCAGGTGGTCTGGTATTCCTGTCTCTTAAAGAATTTTCCATAGATTGTTGTGATCCACACAGTCAAAGTCTTTGACATAGTCAATAAAGCAGAAATAGATTTTTTTTTTTTTTTAACTCTCTTGCTTTTTCGATGAACCAGCGGATGTTGGCAATTTGATCTCTGGTTCCTCTGCCTTTTCTAAAACCAGCTTGAACATCTGGAAACGTGGCTTGGGGAATTTTGAGCATTACTTTACTAGTATGTGAGATGAGAAAAAACTGTGTGGTAGTTTGAGCATTCTTTGGCATTGCCTTTCTTTGGGAAGCTCTCCAATACCTCCAAATTATTTTTTTCTTTCAATTTAAGTCAAGTCTTCTAGTTATTCCCTATGGGAGTTTTTTTGCCCATTACTGGAAGGAAATAAGCTATTTTAATCTTATATTAATAGTTATATGATCATAAGTAAATAGGTAACTTTTAGAAGACTGAGCTAGCTCATATTTAAAATATGAATACACATATTCTCTGATTATTATATAAATGTGATGTGTAAACTCTTCCCATACGAAAAGGGCTAGCTTGTACAACTAGAAGGATTTTGTGGAAATGACAGTGCTACTTCCAAGGCTAGTTCATAAAAGACATTATGAGTATTTCCCTTATTCTTTCAGGAAACACTCACACTACAGGAAACTAAACATCATATCATGAGGGTACACACGAAGGCCTATCAGTTCAGTTCAGTCGCTCAGTCCTGTCTGACTCTTTGTGACTCACTGTTTCCACTGTTTCCCAATCTATTTCCCATGAAGTGATGGGACCAGATGCCATGGTCTTCATTTTCTGAATGTTGATAGAAAAGCATTAAATATATACTGGGAGGAATTTGGGGCATACATCAAGAGTGAACCTGCAACACATGTCAGTGAACTTTCCTGGAAATGAGTCTTCCAGCTCTAGTTAAGCCTTCAGATGAATGTAGTCCCAGGTGAGATCTTGACTACAAACCTGTACTAGAAACACTAGGCTGACCCATTCTTGTATGAGACAACGTTTGTTGCTTTAAGCTTCTAAGCTTTGGGGTAACTTCTTTTGCATGAATAAGTAATAAAAATGTTAGGTTTTATGGGGGGAAAGTTTGGCTTTGGACAAAGTAGCAGATATCTGTGGTCCTATGTGAATAATTTCCCAAAGGAATAAATATAGGTAGATAGACCAAAGTACAAAAACAGCGTTATGATGCACTCTGACAATATAGATTATATATGTCATAGATTACAACAATATAAGTTATTTTTGCTTCTATAAAATACAAACTCTGATACATTTGCCTATTCTGTACTTTTTTTTTCCTTTTACTACTGTGTAAAATATACATGCTTGTGTATCAGTAAAAATTTTCCAGAAAAAAAAAAAAAAAAAAAACAACCTCACAGAATGCATCTGTGTGTTTTTAAAATAAATAAATGTGGATGATTCCTTTTGAGTACAATTCACATTCAAAATCTCCCATTGGGAATGACTAGAAAATCTGGACTGAATAGGGAAAATATATATATATATATATCTGTTTGAAGGCATAGGAGAGTTAATGAGAAAATATTATTGAGTCAAGGTTTGGAGAAGAAAGAAACCCAGAATTGTGAGCCTGTATACTGGGATCACTTATTTTATAGATATCTGACTGGGACTTTCTTTCTGACTTTTCTTTCTTCCATTCTGACAATTGAAGATACCAGTAACCACCATCATCAGCACATTTGTTCATTTGATTAATTCCATATTTCATTGAAATTGGTTTCAGAATTGCTTCTCCACTTACCACTACCATAAGCATATCTACTAAAAAGATGTCAGGATTTCTTGGCATTTTGATCTTTAATCCCCACAGCCTACCAACACCAGACAACATATTCAATCACATAGTATATATGTGCTTCTAAGTTATCTAAGTTTTGTCTTATCTGCCTATTTTCTTTCTTCCCTTTCTCCCTCTCTGTCATTCCCTTCCTTCCTCCCTGTCTCTCTTCCTTTTTCTCTTTCAATGTGGTTGCCGCTGCTGTTAAGTTGCTTCAGTCAGGTCCAACTTTGTGCGACCCCATAGACGGCAGCCCATTAGGCTCCCCTGTCCCTGGGATTCTCCAGGCAAGAACACTGGAGTGGGTTGCCATTTCATTCTCCAATGCATGAAAGTGAAAAGTGAAAGTGAAGTCGCTCAGTCATATCCAATTCTATGCGACCCCATAGACAGCAGCNATTAGGCTCCCCTGTCCCTGGGATTCTCCAGGCAAGAACACTGGAGTGGGTTGCCATTTCATTCTCCAATGCATGAAAGTGAAAAGTGAAAGTGAAGTCGCTCAGTCATATCCAATTCTATGCGACCCCATAGACAGCAGCCCATTAGGCTCCCCCGTCCCTGGGATTCTCCAGGCAAGAACACTGGAGTGGGTTGCATGAAAGTGGTTAGGGTATTCATTTGAAGTATACCTTTTAGGTTCATTTCTTCCAGTTTGCTTTTGAGGTTTTTCCCCTCTTTCCTCAATCTCACTGATTTATTTTATAGGCACAATATTAACATGATTTAAAAAGTGAAAGTTTTTTAAAAGGGTATACTTTGAAAAATAGCTCATCACTCACTTTTGCGTCCATTTACTCAATACCTAGGGGCTTCCCAGTTGTCTCTGTGGTAAAGAATCTGCCTGCTTATGTAGGAAATATGGTTCAGGAAGGCCCTCTGGAGAAGGAAACACCAACTCACTCCAGTATTCTTGCCTGGGAAACTCCATGGACAGAGGAGCCTGGGGGGCCACAGTCCATGGGATTACAAAGAGCCGGACAAGGCTTAGAGACCGAGCACAAGGAACATGGTCCCATACCTACCCCATTCCTTGTATGTACTGTGATTTGTCTTTCTAATGTTTCTTCTTATAATGATAACCAGCTATATGTCCATTTTCTTATTTTCACTTACTTACAGAAAGCATACCATGTATACTCTTTTCCACTTTTTAATTTTTATTTATTCACTAAATCACATCACTTGAAAATCCCTCTAAGCCTGCTTCATATAGCTTTTCATTATGATTTTTGTAAAATTGTATTAAAATGCATTTCAATCACTAAAATGTATCTCTCTTATATTGCTTCTGTTGGATATCCAATAGTCACTTCAAACTTTCAAACTTAATGTCTGCATTTGAGATGATGTTTTTGGTCCACAAAATTCCCAAGGACAAATTCAGTTTTTGCATGTAATCTTTGTAAACATATAGACTGTTGGATAGTTGCTATTTTTTTCCTGCCATTCTGCATTTACTAAATTTTATTCTTTGTAATATTTTTATTCTTGGAATACGTTATTCATCCTATCACTACTATCCCAGTCCTCAACACTTCCATCTTGTATTATCTTCCTTGATAGCTTATTGTTTTGGGGATTCCCCCTCCATTTTAATCTAATTTACATTTGCTTGTCAAACTATGATTTTTAGAATATGCTTTCTTAAATTCATTGCACTCACAACCTATAATATCTCTTCACTCTTTATTTCAACGTGTTAAAATATCACTCCCTGGATGCTAATGATCTTTCTTCTGGGGTTTTTCCTTAATTATGTCAATTATTGTCTATAATTTCTCACATCTTGATCACATACTATATGTTCACTTTGGCCTAATTTTGATTAAGCTATTCCTATAAACTAAAATGCTCTCATCTGATAATATAAATGGTTCATATTTCATGATTCTCCTGTAACTGGTCTTGACCTCATGCCTTTGAAGTTCAGTAACATTCCTCAATCATTAAGGTATCATGTAACTGCATAAAAATATTGTTCATCTCTATAACTTTATGAAATTGATTATGTGAAATATTGCTTTTCAAATACTTCACAAAAAAGCTGTTATTAACATATAATTTCCTGAATAATTAAAAAATATATTTCAGAAGTACTTGAGTTATATTTCATTGTAAAAAATTAAAATTATTTATACATTTTCTTTATGTCATTTTTATTAATATAGATATTAAAGTCATTTTGCCTATTTCCAAGCAACTGTGGACCTTGAGATTCTATTTTTAAAGTTGTACTATTAATAATTACTGTTATTAATATAAAAACAGTTATCTTACAAGAGGGCTTCCCTGGTGGCTTAGAGGTTAAAGCGTCTGCCTCCAATGCGGGAGACCTGGGTTTGATCCCTGGGTCAGGAAGATCCTCTGGAGAAGGAAATGGCAATCCACTCCAGTATTCTTGCCTGGAGAATCCCATGGACAGAGAAGCCTAGTAGGTTACAGTCCATGGGGTCGCAAAGAGTCGGACACGACTGAGTGACTTCACCTCACCTCATCTATCTTACAAGATTGATGGATTCTTTTTCATCTTTATTTAGTGAAGAGTATGCTATATATTATGACTGAGAAATAAACAAAGATCAACTTCACTAGATATAGAACACAAAAGACCTGTATGCAGAAAACCATAAAACACTGATGACAGAAATCAAAGATGACACAAACAGGTGGAGATATAGACCATGTTCTTGGATTGAAAGAATCAATACTGTAAAAATGACTCTATTGCCCAAGACAATCTACATATTCATTGCAATCCTCATCAAATTACCAATGGTATTTTTTCACAGAACTAAAACACAGTTTACAATTTGTATGGAAACACTAAAGATCTCATATAGCCAAAGCAATCTTGAGAATGAAAACAGAGCTGGAGGAATCAGGCTCCCTGACTTGGACTATGCTACAAATCTGGGAAAACTAGACAGCTATATGTAAAAGAATAATATTAGGACACTCCCTAACATCATACACAAAATTAAACTCAAAACAGATTAAAGGCCTAAATGTAAAACCAGACACCATAAAATCCTTAGAGGGAAAAATAGGCAGAACATTCTGTGACATAAATTGCATCAATATCATTTTGATCCACCTTTTACAGTAATGAAAATAAAAAATAAACAAATGGGAACTAATTAAACTTAAGATCTTTTACATAGCAAAGGAAACCATATATAAGGTGAAAAGACACCCTCAGAATGGGAGAAAATATTTGCAAGTGAAGAAACTGACAAAGGATTAATCTCCAAAATACACAAGCAGCTCATAAAGCTCTCTCTCTTAAAAAAAAAAAAAAAAAACCAATCAAAAATGGGTGGAAAACCTAAACAGATATTTTCCCAAAGAAGACATATAGATGGCCAAGAAACATATGAAAAGACGCTCAATATCACTCATCATTAGAGAAATGTAAATCAAAACTACAATGAGGTATCATCTCACAATGTTTAGAATGGTCATCATCAAAAAATCTACAAACAATAAATACTAGAAAGGGTGTGGAGAAAAGGGAATCATCTTGCACTGCTTGTGGGAATGTAAACTGATACAATCACTATGGAGGGCAGAATGGGGTTCCTTGCAAACTAGTAATAAAAATACCATCTGCTACTGCTAAGTCGCTTTAGTCATGTCCGACTCTGTGCGACCCCACAGATGGCAGCCCATTGGGCTCCGCCATCCCTGGGATTCTCCAGGCAAGAACACTGGAGTGGGTTGCCATTTCCTTCTCCAGTGCATGAAAGTGAAAAGTGAAAGTGAAATCGCTCAGTCGTGTCTGACTCAGCGACCCCATGGACTGCAGCCTACCAGGCTCCTCCATCCATGGGAGTTTCCAGGCAAGAGTACTGGAGTGGGATGCCATTGCCTTCTCCGAAAAATACCATATGACCCAGCAATCCCATTACTGGGCACATACCCTGATAAAACCATAATTCAGAAAGATACATGTACCCCAATGTTGACTGCAGCACTATCTGCAATAACCAGGACATGGAAGTCACCTAAATGTCCATCAGCATATGAATGGAGAAAGATGTGGTACATATATATAATGGAATATTACAACTACAAAAAAGGAATGAAATTGGGTCATTTGTAGTAATGTGGATGAATCTAGAGTCTGTCATGCACAGTGAAATAAGTCACAGAGAGAAAAATATCAATTAGTAACGCACATAAATGGGATCTAGAAAAAATGGTTCTGGGGAAGGGAATGTCAACCCACTCCAGTATTCTTTCCTCCCCCCCTCAAAAAAAGGGAGGAGCTCAGGAAAAGAAAATGGCAACCTACTCCAGTACTCTTGCCTGGAAAATCCCATGGATGGAGGAGCCTGGGAGGCTGCAGTCCATGGGGTCGCAAAGAGTCGGACACGACTGAGCGACTTCACTTCAACCTATTTTCAGGGCAGGAACAGAAATGCAGATGTAGAGACAGATTTGTGAACATATTGGGGGGAGGTTGTGGAGAAGAGAGCGAGATGAATTGAGAAGCATTGACACATACACACAACAATGTGTGTAAAATTGATACTACCATGTGTAAAATTACTTTTGTACCAACCTAATAGTTAGTGGGAAACTGCTGTATAGCACAGGGATCTCAGCTCAGTGCTCTGCAATGACTGGGGAAGGGGTAGTCAAGCGGGCCAAGGGGGTAGGGTATATGTATACATATAGCTGATTCATGTTGCATGGTAGAAACCAATTGTTGCAAAGAAATTATATTCCAATAAAAAACCAAAAATCTTTTAAAATTAATCATAAAAATAGCTGTAAAATGAACCATTCTATTTCAGTTTTAAAAATAGCTGATAACCCTGCTATGCCTATTTTAAAGCTGTCTCTTATACACATCTAGATGTGTATAAGAGACAGCTTTGTGACTCCATGAATCACAGCACGCCAGGCCTCCCTGTCCATCACCAACTCCCGGAGTTCACTCAGACTCACGTCCATCGAGTCTGTGATGCCATCCAGCCATCTCATCCTCTGCCGTCCCCTTCTCCCCCTGCCCCCAATCCCTCCCAGCATCAGAGTCTTTTCCAATGAGTCAACTCTTCGCGTGAGGTTTTTTTTAACCATTTATTATTATTATCATTTTTACTTTACAATATTGTATTGGTTTTGCAATACATCAACATGAATCCACCAGATTGCTTTTAAAGTGTTTGTGTTTACTGAACAAACAGGGACTCATATCTTCATTATTTAATTTTTTGGTTGTATAGCTTTTTATTTGCTCTTCTTCAATAAATACAAATGAATTTTCTGTTTAAGTTTTTCTAGCTATAATTATTGTTATCACTATGTAATAATGTTATTATGAAAAATATCAGTTTCTGATTAAGAGAAAAATATTTAAATGCCATTTATTCTATTGTATAGTGAATTTTTAATGTATTTGCTTTTCCCCACTAGTATCAACAATAGATGGGTTTATTGACAAGTGTATGCAACCTTTGCTGCATCTGAATAATCTAAGGATATATAAAATAAATGCCAAAGGAGATTGATCAAGATGAGAAGTAATATTGGAGTTCAGTGTGACTAGAGGTCAACAGTAAAGAATTGTGGAGGACAGGACAAACTTAAGCTCAATTTTGAAGGAAGGATAATATTTAAGTAATTGGAAAAGAATAAGTATGACATTTCCAGTGAGCTAAATGACAGAGTAGGTAACTTTGGGAAGACAATAGGATAAAAGTTTAGGGAGTCTGAGAGACAGATTTTAATTCATGAATGCCAAGTGCAGGGGTCCAGACTCCTGATGCAAGCCTTCAAATCTGATCTTTCAGATGCTTACTAGTAGTTTCAAATAATTAATATGTTGATATGATTTATGATGAATTTTAGTGGCAATAAACCAGTTAAGATTCAGATGTGAAATGTAGAATGCCTGAACTAGGGTATATGCTAAATTCTCATTACAATTGTACATTCAGACCCCATCTTTAGCTTCTGGATTTACAATTAAAGTACAATCTTGCTGCATTTGTAAAAGAGTATTAATCAAAACTTCTTTTCCTTTCAATGCAGTTATCTGTAACAGATGAACTCCAAGACCTTAGTTCTATTACTTTAAGAAGGTCTTGACCACCTGATAAAATCCATTACAGAAAATTCCACTTGTAATGGATACCTTGTTGCCTCTTCAAGACAGATAAAGTGCAATAAATCTAAAATTCTTACCATAGTAATTATAACTCCAGAGAAATTCTCAGATTGAATAAAGTGACAAAGTAACTTCTTATTTCTGGACCCTGAACAAAGGAGAAAAAGTTAATTGACTAAAATGATAGAGTTTACCTTTAGAAGGAAAGCACATTAACCTATAAAGTCAGTCTACCTCATTGAAAATAAATGATTTTACCTCTGTATTTGTACTGTAGAAATCTCTTGTGGAAAGAAACATCATTAAACCATAAATTGTGAGGTTTGACAAAATTCATCAGTAATAGTTAAATAAATTCACTTTTATGGCATCCACCCAAATATTGCAGGCACACAAACATGTGTTTCTGGCTTAGAATTGTTGGAATATCATTAGAAGCATATTACATATATTTTAATAATTTAATAATGAATTTAATAATTCACTCTCATCAGAGCAGCACAATGAACGCTAAGCTATAAGGGGGAGGGGTTGAGAAAATGAGTCAATAATTGTTACTGTATTTGCTACCAGTCCCCTGCTCAAAACCCACCAATCCCTCCCTTGAACAGGAACTAACATGCATCTTTAAGTCGCAGGGTCTGGACACAAAGAAAGGACGCTATTGGAAGAGAAAAACCCAAAACCAGATAGAACCAGCTGAAACCAAGATAGCAACAAATCTGACCTCGAACGGACCCCAGTCTCCTTCTTACACTGATTGTCCTATCTTAAGTACTGCAGGACACACATATGCATGGCCGTAACTGGAAGGCACAGAACAAAACAAGGATAGAAATGGGGCACCGTATTTCCAGGAAAGCTGTGCCTCTCTCCCAAAGAAGTAATGCACATGCCTCCTGATCACTGGAGAAGGAAATCACAACCCACTCCAGTATTCTTGCCTGGAGAATCCCATGCACAGAGGAGCCAGGCAGGCTACAGTCCATGGGGTTGCAAAGAGTAGGACACAACTTAGTGACTAAACCACCACCACCCTGTCATTAGTCTCATTCTGCTCCCCATTGTCCCTGCTTCTTAAAAGCAAATCTCTCTCACCATGAAGGCAAAAAGTTGATTTGTGGACTTATTTCCTGTTTTTCTGTCCTCTGGCCAATGAATAAAGCTTCAATCTCAGCTTCAGTTTCATTTTTGGCTATGTGAACTCAAACAGAAAAAAATACCTTCCTCACAGAGGCAGGGGAACTCGGCTGAGATAAGAGTCCATATAACCTAATTAGCTAACATGATGTTTGCAACATATCCGGTCCCATCACTTCATGGGAAATAGACGGGGAAACAGTGGAAAGAGTGTCAGACTTTATTTTTTTGGGCTCCAAAATCACTGCAGATGGTGACTACAGCCATGAAATTAGAAGATGCTTACTACTTGGAAGAAAGTTATGACCAACCTAGATAGCATATTCAAAAGCAGAGACATTACTTTGCCGACTAAGGTCCGTCTAGTCAAGGCTATGTTTTTTCCAGTAGTCATGTATGGATGTGAGAGTTGGACTGTGAAGAAGGCTGAGCGCCGAAGAATTGATGCTTTTGAACTGTGGTGTTGGAGAAGACCCTTGAGGGTCCCTTGGACTGCAAGGAGATCCAACCAGTCCATTCTGAAGGAGATCAACCCTGGGATTTCTTTGGAAGGAATGATGCTAAAGCTGAAACTCCAGTACTTTGGCCACCTCATGTTAAGAGTTGACTCATTGGAAAAGACTCTGATGCTGGGAGGGATTGGGGGCAGGAGGAGAAGGGGACGACAGAGGATGAGATGGCTGGATGGCATCACAGACTCGATGGACGTGAGTCTGAGTGAACTCTGGGAGTTGGTGATGGATAGGGAGGCCTGGAGTGCTGCAATTCATGGGGTCGCAAAGAGTAGGACATGACTGAGTGACTAAACTGAACTGAACTGAACGATTATAGAAATACATTATAGTTGTTTCCGACTACATATTTGAGCATATTTGTTTTATTATGGAGTGGTTTTACTTAAAATTGTATTTCAATCTATTCAGTGCATATTGGTAAGTGAAAGGACTACTCCATTATAAACCCCAGCAGTTTTAATTAAACAAAACAAAACAAAAAATCTACACTACCAAGCTTTTCCTAATCAATATATAGCCCACATTCCAAGACTTGTTAACATTAGGTTTAATGTAAATATTGCATTTAAATTATCTGAAACTTACAGTTAACTCAAAGAATACAGTGAAAAAAAATTGCTTACTAATCACATCGGGCCAGTTCATTATTAGTCACTCCTAGCCCCTAGTACTTGGTAAAGCGCTAAATGTACATAAGCTATTATTATTATTTTATCTAGCTTTCCACAGCTACAAAACGAGTTGAATAAATGTAAGCATTAGAATCACAAACTTCTCTGGTTTAAGAGATGAGCAAAAGTTGACTGCCTATAAATATAGAATATTTACTGTAGAAACAAATGAAGAAATACTTTGTGTTGAAAGTGAAACTAGAACTTTAGAGCAACTGTTAAGTAATGTTTGAGTAATTCTTAGGTAGGGGAGAAAAAACTAAGCAAAATAGCAATGCTGTCACTTTTTAAGAATAGTTTCCTGTCTCCACTGAAGTAAGATGAGGGTGTGAAAAACTAGTTCATTCTCTATTTTACTGGTGAGGCAGTGGAGACTACCAGAGGATATTTGAACTTTCAGCCTTTAGTATTGCACACTTGAAGCTCGGAAATCACCACTGTGTCCTAACAAGTAAAAACCAGAACAAATGGACAAATCAACAATCCTCTTAAAACCTTTAGAGCAGTGGTCCCCAATGTTTTTGACACCACAGACCAGTTTAGTGGAAGACAATTTTCCATAGATGTGATGGGATGTTTTCAGGATGATTCAAGTTCATTACATTTATTGTGAACTTTATTTCTGTTATTACTACATCAGCTCCACCTCAGATCATCAGGCATAAGATCCTAGAGGCTGGGGATCCCTGCTTTGGAGAAAAGAATTCACAGGGCAAACCACTGCCCCCTAAATGGAGTGAATACAGAAAATCACGAGTTACTGGAGCAGAGACACCATATCCGAAAGCTTGGCAGAAATTGCTGATGAGGAAAGGAAACCTGAAATGCAACTGAACTGAAGGAGGCTCCAGGCAGACAAGTCTGAAGGTTTAAAACTCCTGGGGACCCAGTTCTAGCAGGTTCCTTAAACATTTTTGTGAGTTTTACTTTCAGGAGTTTGACCTGGTCCTCAGAATGAGTATCAGAGAAAAATCTCTGTCTGGCAGGTGGGGGAGGAAAGAGCCATTTTGAAATCTGCCAGAGCACTCTGCTCTTAACAAGGGTTGCCTTCAGGAGAAACTAGCTGGCTAGAGCCTAATCTAATGAAGTTTTGTCAAAGCAAGCTGATCTAGAGAAAGGTACATACCAAATGGCAGCTGGATCTAGCCATCCAATCCCACCTAAGTGGGATGGGTTGGTGCAGAGAACCATGTGTGAGGTTCAGAGGACAGGCTCACTCAAAGACTGCCACCTACTCTTAGGACTGTAGAATGTTTCCTCTTCCTTGCACCTCACTACCAGTTCCTACAGGTGTATTTAGAGCAGATCCTTGTACATCATGTCCAGCTATAAATACATACTAAAAGGCCAGAAAACACAGTCAGAAGAGAAGAGTAATCACCAGAACCAGACTCAGACATGGTATCATTATGGGAATTATCAATCGAGAGATTTAAAATGACTATGAGAAATATGCTATAATAGATAAACCAGACTAATAAAAGACCAGATAAGTAACGAAAGCAGGGAAGTGGAAATTCTAAGAAAGAATTCAAAAGAAATGCTAGAGGAGGTCAAGAGCACTAACAGAAATGAAGAATGTCTTTGGTGCACTTATTAGTAGACTGGGCACACCTGAGACAAGCAATTGAATTGAAGATGTCTCAGCAGAAACCTCCCAAACTGAAAGCAATCAGAAGAGGAAAAATAAAAAAATATTGAAAAAACAGAGTGCATAAGAATGGTAGGGCAACTGCTGCTGCTGCTGCTGCTAAGTAGCTTCAGTTGTGTCTGACTCTGTGCAACTCCATAGACAGCAGCCCACCAGGCTCCCCTGTCCCTGGAATTCTCCAGGCAAGAACGTTGGAGTGGGTTGCCATTTCCTTCTCCAATGCATGAAAATGAAAAGTGAAAGTGAAATCACTCAGTCGTGCCTGACTCTTAGTGACCCCATGGACTGCAGCCTACCAGGCTCCTCTGTCCATGTGATTTTCCAGGCAAGAGCACTGGAGTGGGGTGCCATTGCCTTCTTCGGTGGGGCAACTACAAAAGGCATAATGTAAGTGTTATAAAAATACCAGAAGGAGACTATTTAAGCTTCAAAATGACAGTTTTAGTCGCTCAGTCATGTCCCACTCTTTGCAACCCCATAGACTGTAGTCTTCCAGGCTACTCTGTCCATGAATTCTCCAGAAAAGAATAATGGAGTAGGTAGCCATTCCCTTCTCAACCCAGGGACCAGGGTCTCCTGCATTGCAGGCAGATTCTTTACTTTCTTTTTTTTTTTTTCTACCCCACACATGTGCTTCCCCACTAACTTCCCTCAGATTGCTGGCCAATAAGCTCCTCCTGGAATTTTCTTTGCAAATGCCTTGTCCTTCAATATACTAATATATACCCACCCACAACCAAAAGAACATCACACAGATTAAACTTTGCAGTTTATGCATGTGTACGAAGTTGCTTCAGTCCTGTCCAACTCTATGTGACCCAATGGACTATATAGCCTACCAGGCTCCTCTCTCTATGGGTTTCTCCATGCAAGAATAATGGAGTGGGTTGCCATACCCTTCTCCAGGGATCTTCTGGACCCAGGGATTGAACCTGTATTTCTTACATCTAACCTGCATTGGCAGGCAGGTTCATTACAAATGAGAATTAACATGTTAACAAACAAATATTTTATTTATTTTTTAAAGCATGAAAGTGGAAATCAATCTATACGTTCATTTAGTTGCATAAAAAGAGAAGGCAATCAAAATGAACAAAAAGAAGAATTTGCTTAACATACTCAGGATTTCCTTGCTAACATCCCACTGTAAATTGAAACAGCAGTTTATTTCCTGTTCTTAGATATTAAAAAAAAAAGTCACTTGTACTTCGTGGAAAGTAATATTTACATTATTGCAAAGTAATTCAGCCTTTCTCAGCTGTGGATTTTGATTGCCACTATTATAATGACAATGAAAATAAAACAAAATGTCAAATTTTAGTTATAGAATAGCTGTCAGTTCCTATTATATCAGAAAACATAAACTGTTCCCATAACTTTTGGCTTTGGGATGGATTAATTACTCAAAATGTATTTTACCTGAACTTGGGGAACATATGTTAGAGACACATATTATGTGGTTTGAGAAAAGGAGTGGTAGTGAGTAATGTTTCTTATTTCCGAAGTATTGCTTATTCTTGTGTTCCTGAAGGTAGTTTTATTTTCTGTAATATTACACTGCCTTGCAAAAAGCATAGTCTTCTGAAAGGGCCATGAATTTTGGAAGTCACCTTTTAATACATGTAGTTGCTTAATGTATTTCAAGGTCATGCCTGTAAAATATTTATGAAAATAGCTCTCATATCACTGCATTCTCAAGTCTCCTTTAAGTAAAGATGTCTTCAGTTCAGTTCAGTTCAGTTAAGTCGCTCAGTCGTGTCCAACTCTTTGTGACCCATGACTCTCAGCACACCAGGCCTGCCTGTCCAACACCAACTCCCGGAGTTCATTCAGACTGATGTCCATTGAGTCAGTGATGCCATCCAGCCATCTCATCCTCTGTCATCCCCTTCTCCTCCTGCCCCCAATCCCTCCCAAAGATGGTGATGAACAGGGAGGCCTGGCATGCTGCGATTCATGGGGTTGCAAAGAGTCAGACATGACTGAGCGACTGAACAGAACTGAACTGAACTGAAGAGAAAATCAGAGTCTGAGAGAAATAGGTGATACATGGATCTTTTGTGAAACAAATAAAAAGAATCCACACTTCTGGAGCAGTGTGTTTCTCTCTGAGGTGGCCTGGTGATGTCCCAGAGTTGCCTGGGGGCAGGAGAGCAGATAAATAAACAAATGGTATCTGACAAAATGTGGTCCACTGGAGAAGGGAATGGCAAACCACTTCAGTATTCTTGCCTTGAGAACCCCATGAACAGTATAAAAAGGCAAAAAGATATGATTTTGAAGATGAACTCCTCTGGTCAGTATGTCCCAGTATGCTACTGGAGAAAAGTGGAGAAATAATTCCAGAAAGAATGCAGAGATGGAGCCAAAGGGAAAATAACACCCAGTTGTGGATGTGAGTGGTGATGGAAGTAAAGTCTGATGCTGTAAAGAGAAATATTGCATAGCAACCTGGAATCTTGGGTCCATGATTCAAGGTAAATTCAGTTCAGTTCAGTTCAATTCATTTCAGTCACTCAGTCGTTTCCGATTCTTTGCGACCCCATGAATTGTAGCACGCCAGGCCTCCCTGTCCATCACCAACTCCCGGAGTTCACCCAGACTCATACCCATCGAGTCGGTGATGCCATCCAGCCATCTCATCCTCCGTCGTCCCCTTCTCCTCCTGCCTCCAATCCCTCCCAGCATCAGAATGTTTTCCAATGAGCCAACTCTTCGCAGGAGGTGGCCAAAGTACTGGAGTTTCAGCGTCAGCATCTGTCCTTCCAAAGAAGTCCCAGGGCTGATCTCTTTCAGAATGGACTGGTTGGATCTCCTTGCAGTCCAAGGGACTCTCAAGGGTCTTCTCCAACACCACAGTTCAAAATCATCAATTTTCAAGGCTTAGCTTTCTTCACAGTCCAACTCTCACATCCATACATGACCACTGGAAAAACCATAGCCTTGACTAGACGGACTTTTGTTGGTAAAGTAATGTCTCTACTTTTGAATATGCTATCTAGGTTGGTCATAACTTTCCTTCCAAGGAGTAAGCATCTCTTAAATTCATGGCTGCAGTCACCATCTGCAGTGATTTTGGAGCCCCAAAAAATAAAGTCTGACCCTGTTTCCACTGTTTCCCCATCTACTTCCCTGAAGTGATGGGACCAGATGCCATGATCTTCATTTTCTTAATGTTGAGCTTTAAGTCAACTTTTTCACTCTCTTTTCACTTTCATCATGAGGCTTTTTAGTTCCTCTTTACTTTCTGCCATAAGGGTGGTGTCATCTGCATATCTGAGGTTATTGATATTTCTCCTGGCAATCTTGATTCCAGCTTGTGCTTCTTCCAGTTCAGCGTTTCTCATGATGTACTCTGCATAGAAGTTAAATAAGCAGGGTGACAATATACAGCCTTGACATACTCCTTTTCCTATGTTCATCCAGTCTGTTGTTCCATGTCCAGTTCTAACTGTTGCTTCCTGACCTGCATACAGATTTCTCAAGAGGCAGGTCAGGTGGTTTGGTATTCCCATCTTCTTAAGAATTTTCCACAGTTTGTTGTGATCCACACAGTCAAAGGCTTTGGCATAGTCAATAAAGCAGAAGTAGATGTTTTTCTGGAACTCTCTTGCTTTTTCCTGATCCAGCGGATGTTGGCAATTTGATCTCTGGTTCCTCTGTCTTTTCTAAAACCAGCTTGAACATCAGGAAGTTCACGGTTCACGTATTGCTGAAGCCTGGCTTGGAGAATTTTGAGCATTACTTTGCTAGCATGTGAGATGAGTGCAATTGTGCAGTAGTTTGCGCATTCTTTGGCATTGCCTTTCTTTGCGGTTGGAATGAAAACTGACCTTTTTCCAGTCCTGTGGCCACTGCTGAGTTATCCAAATTTGCTGGCATATTGAGGGCAGCACTTTGACAGCATCATCTTTCAGAATTTGAAATAGCTCAACTGGAATGCCATCAGCTCCACTAGCTTTGTTCATAGTGATGCTTTCTAAGGCCCACTTGACTTCACATTCCAGGATATCTGGCTCTAGATGAGTGATCACACCATCGTGATTATCTTGGTATTGATCTTTTTTGTAAAGTTCTTCTGTGTATTCTTGCGACCTCTTCTTAATATCTTCTGCTTCTGTTATGTCCATATGTCTTCTGTTTCTGTTCTTTATCAAGCTCATCTTTGCATGAAATGTTCCCTTGGTAGCTCTAAATTTCTTGAAGAGATCTCTAGTCTTTCCCTTTCTGTTGTTTTCCTCTATTTCTTTGCATTGAACACTGAAGAAGGCTTTCTTATCTCTTCCTGCTATTCTTTGGCACTCTGCATTCAGATCCTTTATCTTTCCTTTTCTCGTTTGGTTTTTGCTTCTCTTTTCACAGCTATTTGTAAGGCCTCCCCAGACAGCCATTTTGCTTTTTTGCATTTCTTTTCCATGGGGATGGTCTTGATCCCTGTTTCCTGTACAATGTCACAAACCTCCAACCATAGTTCATCAAGCACTCTATCAGATCTAGTCCCTTAAATCTATTTCTCAGTTTCACTGTATTATCATAAGGGATTTGATTTAGGTCATACCTGAATGGTCTAGTGGTTTTCCCTACTTTCTTCAATTTAAGTCTGAATTTGTCAACAAGGAATTCTTGATCTGAGCTGCAGTCAGCTCCTAGTCTTGTTTTTGTTGACTGTATAGAGCTTCTCCATCTTTGGTTGCAAAGAATATAATCAATCTGAATTTGGCGTTTACCATCTGGTGATGTCCATGTGTAGAGTCTTCTCTTGTGTTGTTGGAAGAGGGTGTTTGCTAGAAGGGTGCACTTGCTAGAAGACCAGTACATTTTCTTGGCAAAACTCTATTAGTCTTTGCCCTGCTTCATTCCGCATTCCAAGGCCAAATTTGCCTGTTACTCCAGGTGTTTCTTGACTTTCTACTTTTGCATTCCTTTCCCCTATAATGAAAAAGACATCTTTTTTGAGTGTTAGTTCTAAAAGGTCTTGTAGGTCTTCATAGAACCGTTCAACTTCAGCTTCTTCAGTGTTACTGGTTGGGGCATAGACTTGGATTACTGTGATATTGAATGGTTTGCCTTGGAAATGAAGAGAGATCATTCTGTTGTTTTTGAGATTGCATCCAAGTACTGCATTTCAGACTCTTGTTGACCATGATGGCTACTCCATTTCTTCTAAGGGATTCCTGCCTGTAGTAGTAGATGAAATGGTCATCTGAATTAAATTCACCCATTCCAGTCCGTTTTAGTTTGCTGATTCCTGGAATATTGACATGCACCCTTGTCATCTCTTGTTTGACCACTTTCAATTTGCCTTGATTCATAGACCTGACATTCCAGGTTCCTATGCAATATTGCTCTTTACAGCATCGGACCTTACTTCTATCAGCAGTCACATCCACAGCTGAGTATTGTTTTTCCCTTGGCTCCTTCCCTTCATTCTTTCTTTAGTTATTTCTCCATTGATCTCCAGTAATATGACCTGGGGAGTTCCTCTTTCAGTACGCTATCATTTTGCCTTTTCATACTGTTCATGGGGTTCTCAAGGCAAGAATACTGAAGTGGTTTGCCATTCCCTTCTCCAGAGGACCACATTCTGTCAGACCTCTCCACCATGACCCACCCGTCTTCGGTGGCCCCATGGGCATGGCTTAGTTTCATTGAGTTAGACATGCTGTGGTCCTAGTGTGATTAGATTGACTAGTTTTCTGTGAGTGTGGTTTCAGTGTGTCTTTCCCCTGATTCCCTCTTGCAACACCTACCATCTTACTTGGGTTTCTCTTACCTTGGACATGGGGTATCTCTTCACGGCTACTCCAGCAGCAAAGCGCAGCTGCTGCTCCTTACCTTGGACGAGGGATATCTCCTCACCACTGCCCCTCCTGACCTTGAATGTGGAGTGGCTCCTCTCAGACCTCCTGCACCCGCGCAGCCACTGCTCCTTGGATGTGGGTTTGCTTTCCTGGCCACCGCCTCTGGCCTCGGACGTTGGGTAGCTCTTCACGACTGTTCCTGTGCTGTCGCAGCCTGGCACTCTAGGCTGTCGCCCCTGACCTCAGACGTGGGGTAGCTCCTCTCAGCCGTTCCTGCACCATTGCAGCCTGTACTGTCGGCCGTTGCCCCTGACATCAGACGTGGGGTAGCTCCTCTTGGCTTGCCATGTGGGCTGGTCACAACCGCCCACGCTATGTGGTAAAGGTAAATTAGAAGTGGTCAAACAGGAGATGGCAAGAGTGAACATTGATCTTTTAGGAATCATGAACTAAAATGGGCTGGAATGGACAGATTTCATTCAGATTACCATTATATCGACTTCTGTGGGCAAGAGTCCCTTACAAGAAATGGAGTAGCCCTCATAGTCAACAAAAGAGTCCAAAATGTAGTACTTGGGTGCAATCTCAAATGTGACAGAATGGAGAGTACAAGATGGTGGAGAAGTAGGTGGATGTGGAGTACATCTCTCTCTATGGATAAATCAGGAATACACCTTCAGACACAGAAGTGCATGCAAAACACCAGCTGAGAATGGACAGGAGTACCTGACCAGTGGAAAAGAATATATAGAACCATGCAAAACTCGGTAGGATGAAGGAACCAGAGGGAAAACCAGGAGTGTTTGTAGGATTGGATCTACACTTGGTGGGTGGGGGAACTGAAGCAGGGGTCCAATCCCCATATCAGGGCAATTGCCTGAGTCAGGAGAGAAACATTTAAGGCTGAGAGGGAAACAACTGATCAGTGGCAGTATAAATGGCATGAGAATCAGACAGTCCTTGTCACAGCCATACATATCTTAGGCAGCAATGCTGGCCCCCTAGAAGGTGCAGCGGCTGGGAGCTGGAGTTTAGGGATTGTGGAGCAATTCCAGGGTGAGGGCTGCTGTTGACTGTGGAGAGACGGATTGAGGGAATGGGAGGGAGGAGATCTGGGTAGGAAATGCCAGTGGAGGAAAGCCAGGCAGCCATGGAGCAAGATGATGCTGCTGAGTCACACGTAGTGGGTGGAGTCATCAGCATAGCCTATCTTTCCCTGCACACCAGCATCGCAGCTGGACAATAGAGAAGCTGGCCCATCAAATGCCTGATGCACTGAACCACAGAGTGGGATGGGACCCAGGGTGTCCCTTTCAGTGCCTTATGCATCCAACAGCAAAGAATGACCCCAGGCAAAGGAGCCCTCTAAGCTCCTGAATGGGCAGAGCTATGGAGAAAGACTGGCCAAAGAGGCCTTCTGATCGCCAGCTACAAGAGGCTCAGAAAAAAACTCTGATAGGGCCATAACTCCTGCAACAGAAGCAGTCTGTATCCCTGCACACTTGGCACTGCCAGGGTCCTGGCAAGCCAAGCAGCTGTGCTACCTTCACGCTCAACTCTCACTGGTGGAGAGCCGCCACAGGCAAAAGGAATCTTGCCTTTATGTTTGCAAGGTCGCTTCAGTCCTGTCTAACTCTTTGTGACCCTGTAGACTGTGGCCTGCCAGGCTTCTCTGTCTGGGAGTGGGTTTCTCCAGAGAAGAATACTGGAGCCTATTGGCCAATACTGGTTGCCATACCCTTCTAAAGCACTGTATTTCCTGCTGCCCTAGCTGCCAACCGTCCTGAGTACCTGGTGCTGCCAGAAGCCCTGAGACCCAAGCAGCTGGGCCACTTCCACACCTGGCACTCACAGGGCAAACCCAAGACCTCCAGGGCAGCCTCAGGAGCAAACCCCAGTGGATGACCCACATGTAAAGGTGGAAATAAAACCATAACTGAAACTCAGGGGCAGTGTGGCTAAGGAAAAAGACCCAAAACACCCACTAGTTGTACAAGTTGCAGATTAAATCCACACAATCAACTAGGCAGACTCTGTGTCTATGGAATATATAAAAGGCCATTGACAGCTCCCACAAAAGAAAACGCACTAGTTCTAATAGTTTTGGCATTGGAGGCAAAAACACACAGGAGTAGGACAAGATTAGAATCTGAGCTTCCCTATAGCAGGTCCAAAGATCAGCACAGTGTTGGAGGGCATCCTAGTGAGGTAAGGTGGACTGTGACTTCCAGTGAGGGAAAGGACTCTGATAGCAGTGACTCAAGAAAAACATTTCTCTTGTTCTTTTTTTTTTTTAAACTTATTCTATAGATTCTTTTGGATTTTTCTTTTCCCCCCTTTATTGTAGATGTTGATTTTATTAGCACAAAGAAATCCAATTAAACTTTTGATATATATATATATATATATGTTTCTTCCTCAGTCATATTTTTTATTGTTGTTATAAACCTCTGCCTCTGCATTGGGCTTCTGCAGTTCTGTGGAGTTTTCCCTTTTATTTATTTATTTTTCTTTTCTATTTAATTTTAATTTTTAAAACCTATTATTATTTTTTTCTACATTTATTCCTTTGTTTGCTTTTCCTACTGTTCTCTTCCCCTTGCACTTAATCTTTAATGTATATAAACCTTCTTCATCTACCTCTATTTAACTTTGCATATCTATTCTTTCTTTTCTTTCTTTATTTTCCTCTCCTCTCAACATATTTTGTTAGTTTTATTTTCATTACTTTATTCCCCACTTGGCACCTTGCTTTAGTTTTGTTTTCCACTCTGTGCTTTAGTTAGTTTTCTTCTTAATTGGTAAATACAATTTTTGATTGCTTCAGTCTGCTGGCGGAGAAGGCGATGGCACCCCACTCCAGTACTCTTGCCTGGAAAATCCCATGGACGGAGGAGCCTGGTAGGCTGCAGTCCATGGGATAGTGAAGAGTCGGACACGACTGAGCGACTTCCCTTCCCTTTCCCTTCAGTCTGCTGGGTCAATCTACTCTATTTTTGTTGGACTGTTTTTATTTTGCTTATGGGTGCATATGTATATATGTATACTCCACTATTTTAATTATCAATTGCCTGATTTTGAAATTCCCACTTGTCTGGGGTTCATCGTTGATTTCTCCTTTTTGGATATTTGTTTTAATCTCACTTAATGCCATAACAATCCAATGTGGAATCTTGGTTCCCAACCAGATATCAAGGCCTGAGCTTTTGGAGTGGGAGCACAAACTCCAAGTCCCTAGACTACAAGAGAACTAACCCTAGGGAGCATCAAATAGTGAGAACTCACAAAAAGGAAACCACTTGAATACAAGACCTGACATCATCCAACCACCAGTAGCACCCTGTGCAGGATGTTTCATCTAAACAACAAACAAAACAAAAATACAAACCCAATCATCAGTGGACAAGATTACCACCTCACTCAGCCTTGGCAGACAGAGGAAAAACAAACAAACAAAAACTCAGCACAAGTCACACCCTATACTAAGCTTACACAAACCACTGGCCCAACCTTAGGAGGGCAGAAACCAAAAGGAAGAAAGAATTCAACCTTCTTCAAGGAAAGAATTCAACTTTCCTTGAAATCTGGGAAAAGGAGATCTCAAACACAACAAGTTAAAAAAAAAAAAAAGGCAGAGAAATACTATACAAATGAAAGAACAAACTAGAAAGAAAGAAGTCCAAACATAACTATGGACTATATATAATAAAGAAACACAAGCTGGAATCAAGATTGCCGGGAGAAAATAACCTCAGATATGCAGATGACACCACCCTTATGGCAGAAAGTGAAGAGGAGCTAAAAAACCTCTTGATGAAAGTGAAAGAGGAGAGTGAAAAAGTTGGCTTAAAGCTCAACATTCAGAAAACGAAGATCATGGCATTTGGTCCCATCACTTCATGGGAAATAGATGGGGAAACAGTGGAAACAGTGTCAGACTTTATTTTTTTGGGCTCCAAAATCACTGCAGATGGTGACTACAGCCATGAAATTAGAAGACGCTTACTCCTTGGAAGAAAAGTTATGTCCAACCTAGATAGCATTTTCAAAAGCAGAGACATTACTTTGCCGACTAAGGTCCATCTAGTCAAGGCTATGGTTTTTCCTGTGGTCATGTATGGATGTGAGAGTTGGGCTATGAAGAAGGCTGAGCACCAAAGAATTGATGCTTTTGAACTGTGGTGTTGGAGAAGACTCTTGAGAGTCTCTTGGACTGCAAGGAGATCCAACCAGTCCATTCTGAAGGAGATCAACCCTGGGATTTCTTTGGAAGGAATGATGCTAAAGCTGAAACTCCAGTACTTTGGCCACCTCATGCGAAGAGTTGACTCATTGGAAAAGACTCTGATGCTGGGAGGGATTGGGGGCAGGAGGAGAAGGGGACGACAGAGGATGAGATGGCTGGATGGCATCACAGACTCGATGGACGTGAGTCTGAGTGAACTCCGAGAGATGGTAATGAACAGGGAGGCCTGGCGTGCTGCGATTCATGGGGTCGCAAAGAGTTGGACATGACTGAGCGACTGAACTGAACTGATAATAAGCATCCAGCAAACATTATTCTCAATGGTAAAAAACTCAAAACATTCCCCCTGAGAAGGCAATGGCATCCCACTCCAGTACTCTTGCCTGGAAAATCCCATGGACGGAGGAGCCTGGAAGGCTGCAGTCCATGGGGTCAGTGAGGGTCGGACATGACTGAGCGACTTCATTTTCACTTTTCACTTTCTTGCATTGGAGAAGGAAATGGTAACCCACTCCAGCGTTCTTGCCTGGAGAATCCCAGGGATGGGGGAGCCTGGTGGGCTGCTGTCTATGGTGTCGAACAGAGTCGGACACGACTGAAGTGACTTAGTAGATTCCCCTAATGAACAAGACAAGCTGTCCACTTTCACCACTACTATTCAACATAGTTCTGGAAGTCCTAGCTATAGCAATCAGAGAAGAAAAATTAGTAGGAAGAATCCAGATTGGAAAAGAAGAAATAAACTCTCAATGTTTGCAGATAACATGATATTGTACATAGAAAACCCTAAAGATAGTATTAGAAAATTACTAGGGCTAATCAGTGAATGTAGCAAAGGTGCAGGCTACAAAATCAATATACAGAAACCACTTGCATTTCTATATACTAACAATGAAAAATCAGAAAGAGAAATTAAGGAATCAATCCCATTCATCATTGCATCAGAAAGAATTAAATATCTAGGAATAAACTTACTTAGGAGGCAAAAGAACTGAGAAAATTATAAGACAATAATGAAATAAATCAAAGATGACATAAACAGATGGAGAGATATTCCATGTTCCCGGATAGGAAGAATCAATATTGTGAAAATGATTATACCACCAAATGCAATCTCCAGATTCAATGTGATCTCTATCAAATTACCAATGGCATTATTCACAGAACTAGAACAAAATATTTCACAATTCATATGGAAACACAAAAGACCCCGAATAGCCCAAGCAGTCTTGAGAAAGAAAAATGGAGCTGGAGGAAACAAGCTTCCTGACTTCAGGTTATACTACAAAGCTCTAGTCATCAAGACAGTATGGTACTGGCACAAAAACAGAAATATAGACCAATGGAACAAGATAGAAAAAACAGAATAAATCCATGCACCTATAGGAACCTTACTTTTGACAAAGGAGGCAAGAATATACAATAAGGAAGCGACAGCCTTTTCAATAAATGCTCAGAAAACTGGACAGCTACATGTAAAAGAATGAAATTAGAACTCTTCCTAACATCATACACAAAGATACTCAAAATGGATTATAGACCTAAATGTAACACTAGAAACTAAAACTCAGAGAAAACATAGGCAGAACACCTGATGACATAAATCAAAGGAAGATAATCTATGATCCACCTCCTAGAGTAATGGAAATAAAATCAAAAGTAAACAAGTGGGATCTGATTAAACTTAAAAGCTTTTGCACAGCAAAGGAAACTATAAGCAAGATGAAAAGACAACCCTCAGGACGGGAGAAAATAATAGCAAATAAATCAACTAACAAAAGATTAATTTCCAAAATAGACCAGTAGCTCATACAACTCAATGTCAGAAAGACAAACAACCCAATCAAAAAGTGGCAAAAAGACCTAAATATACATTTCTCCAAAGAAGACATACAGATGGGTAAAAAAACACTTGGAAAGATGCTCAACATTGCTCTTTATTAGAGAAATGCAAATAAAAACTACAATGAGATATCACCTCACAGCCATCAGAATGGCATCATTAAAAAGCCTACAAACAATAAATGCTGGAGAGGGTGTGGAGCAAAGGGAACACTCTTGCGCTGTTGGTGGGAATGTAAATTGATACAAACACTATGGAAGATGGTATGGAGATTCCTTAAAAAAACAAGGAATAAAACTACTATATGACCCAGTAATCCCATTCTTAGGCATATACTCTGAGGAAACCAAAATTGAAAGTGACACATATATTCCATTGTTAATTGCAGCACTATATTACAATAGCTAGAACATGGAAGCAACCTAGATGTCCATTGATAAATTAATGGATAAAGAAGGTGTGGTAAATATACAATGAAATATTACTCAACCATAAAAAGGAACACATTTAAGTCAGTTCTAATGAGGTGGATGAACCTAGAACCTATTGTACAGGGTGATGTATGTGAGAAAGAGAAAGATAAGCATTGTATTCTAATGCATATATACAGAATCTAGAAAAAATGGTACTGAAGAATTTATTTACAGGGCAACAGTGGAGAAGCAGACATAGAGAACAGACTTATGGACATGGGGAGGGGGAGGAGAGCATGTGATGTATGGAAAGAGTAACATGGAAAATTACATTACCATATGTAAATATATAGCCAACGGGAACTTTCTGTATGAATCAAGAAACTCAAACAGGAGTTGGTATCAACCTAGAGAGGTGGGGTGGGATGGGGAAGGGGATAGGAGGGAGGCTCTAAAGGGTGGAGATATATGTATACCTATGGCTGATTCATGTTGAGATTTGCCAGAAAACAGCAAAATTCTGTAAAGCAATTATCCTTCACTAAAAAAATAATTAAGAAAAGTCTAGCTGAATTAAAAAAAAAAAATTGGCAGGATGATCTCTGTTCTTTACCAAGGCAAACCATTCAATATTGCAGTAATCTAAATCTATGCCCAAACCAGTAATGCTGAAGAAGCTGAAATTCAATGGCTCTATGAAGACCTACAAGATCTTCTAGTTCAGTTCAGTTCAGTCGCTCAGTGGTGTCCTACTCTTTGCGACCCCATGAATCACAGCACGCCAGGCCTCCCTGTTCATCACCATCTCTTGGAGTTCACTCAGACTCACATCCATTGAGCAGTGATGCCATCCAGCCATCTCATCCTCTGTCGTCCCCTTCTCCTCCTGCCCCCAATCCCTCCCAGCATCAGAGTCTTTTCCAATGAGTCAATTCTTCACATGAGGTGGCCAAAGTACTGGAGTTTCAGCTTTAACATCATTCCTTCCAAAGAAATCCCAGGGCTGATCTCCTTCAGAATGGACTGGTTGGATCTTCTTGCAGTCCAAGGGACTCTCAAGAGTCTTCTCCAACACCACAATTCAAAAGCAACAATTCTTTGGCACTCAGCTTTCTTCACAGTCCAACTCTCACAACCATACATGACCACAGGAAAAACCATAGCCTTGACTAGACAGTCCTTTGTTGACAAAGTAATGTCTTCTAGAACTAACACCAAAAACAAGATATCCTTTTCATCATAGGGGACTGGAATGATAAAGCAGGAAGTTAAGAGAAACCTGGAGTAACAGGCAAATTTGATATTGGATTACAATATGAAACAGGGCAAAGGCTAACAGAGTTTTACCAAGAGAATGCACTGGTCATAGTAAACACCTTCTTCTAACAACACAAGAGAAGACTCTACACATGGACATCACCAGAGGTCAGTACCAAAATCAGTTTGATTGTATTCTTTGCAACTAAAGATGGAGAAGCTCTATACAGTCAGCAAAAGCAAGACTGAGACCTGACTGTGGATCACATCATGAACTCCTTTTGCCAAATTCAGACTTAAATTGAAGAAAGAAGGGAAAACCACTAGACCATGCAGGTATGACCTAAATCAAATCCCTTACAATTGTACAGTGGAAGAGACAAATAGATTCAAGGGATTAGATCTGATAGATGAGTGCCTGAAGAACTATGGGTATAGGTTTGTGAAACTGTGCAAGAGACAGTGATCAAGACCATCCTTAAGAAAAAGAAATGAAAAAAGGCAAAGAGATTGTTTGAGGAGATCTTACAAATAGCTGAGGAAAGAGGAGAAGCAAAAGAAAATGGAGAAAAGGAAAGATATACCAATTTGAATGCAGAGTTCCAAATAATTGCAAGGAGGGGATAAGAAAGCCTTCCTCAGTGATCAATGCAAATAAATAGAGGAAAACAATAGAATGGGAAAGATGAGAGACCTCTTCAAGTAAATTAGTGATGCCAAGGGAACATTTCATGCAAAGATGGGCTCAATAAAGGACAGAAATTGTATGGACCTAGCAGAAGCAGAAGATATTAGGAAGACGTAGCAAGAATGCACAGAAGAACTGTATAAAAAAGATCTTCATGACCCAGCTAATCACGATGGTGTGATCACTCACTTACAGCCAGACATCCTGGAATGTGAAGTCAAGTAGGCCTTAGGAAGCATCACTACAAACAAGCTAGTGGAAGTGATGGAATTCCAGTTGAGCTGCTTCAAATACTAAAAGATGATGCTGTGAAAGTGCTGCACTCAATATGTCAGCAAATTTGGAAAACTCAGCAGTGGCCACAGGACTGGAAAAGGTCAGTTTTCATTCCAATCCCAAAAAAGGGCAATGTCAAAGAAAGTCAAACTATCACACAATTACACTCATCTCACACACTAGCAAAATAATGCTCAAAATTCTCCAAGACAGGCTTCAACAGCATGTAAACTGTGAACTTCCAGATGTTCAAGCTGGTTTTAAAAAAGGCAGAGGAACCAGAGATCAAATTGCCAACTTCTGTTGGATCAGAGAAAAAGCAAGTGAATCCAGAAAAACATCTGCTTCTGCTTTGTTGACTATACCAAAGCCTTTTACTGTATACATCACAACAAACTGTGGAAAGTTCTTCAACAGATAGGAATATCAGGATGCCTTACCTGCCTCCTGAGAAATCTTTATGCAGGTCTAGAAGCAACAAGTAGAACTGGACTTGAAACAACGGGCTGGTTCCAAATGGGGAAAGGAGTATGTCAAGGTGGTATATTGTCACCCTGCTTATTTTACTTATATGCAGAGTATAGCATGTGAAATAGCAGGCTTGATGAAGCACGAACTGGAATCAAGATTGCTGAAAAAAATATCAATAACCTCAGATACAAAGATGATACCACCCTCATGGCAGAAAGAGAAGAGGAATTGAAGAGCCTCTCAATGAAAATGAAAGATGAGAGTGAAAAAGCTGGCTTAAAGCTCAACATTCAGAAAAACTAATATCATGGCATCCAGTCCCATCACTTCATGGAAAACAGATGGAGAAACAATGGAAACAGTGACAGACTTGATTTTGTTGGGGTCCAAAATCACTGCAGATTGTGACTGCAGCCATGAAATTAAACGACGCTTGCTCTTTGGAATGGAGAAGGCAATGGCATTCCACTCCAGTACTCTTGCCTGGAAAATCCCATGGATGCAGGAGCCTGGTGGGTTGCAGTCCATGGGGTCGCTAGAAGTCGGACACGCCTGAGCGACTTCACTTTCACTTTTCACTTTCATGCACTGGAGAAGGAAATGGCAACCCACTTCAGTGTTCTTGCCTGGAGAATCCCAGGGGCGGGGGAGCCTGGTGGGCTGCCGTCTATGGGGTCACACAGAGTCGGATACGACTGAAGCGACAGAGCAGCAGCAGGTCTTTGGAAGAAAAGCTATGACCAACCTATACAGCATATTAAAAAGCAGAGATTTTACTTTGCCAACAAAGGCCTATCTAGTCAAAGTGATGTTTTTTCCAGTAGTCATATATGGATATGAGATTTGGACTACACAGCAAGCTGAGTGCCAAAGGATTGATACTTTTGAACTGTGGTTTTGGAGAAGACTCTTGAGAGTCCCTTGGACTGCAAGAAGATCAAACTAGTCAATCCTAAAAGGAAATCCATCCTGAATATTCATTGGATGGACTGATGTTGAAGCTGAAACTCCAATACTTTGGCCACCTGATGCAAAGAACTCATTGGAAAAAACTCATTGACTCATTGGAAAAGACCCCGATGCTGGGAAAGATTGAAGGCAAGAGGAAAAGGGAATGACAGAGGATGAGATGGTTGGATGGCATCACCAACTCGATGGACATAAGTTTGAGCAAGCTTTGGCAGTTGGTGATGGACAGGAAAGTCTGGCATGCTTCAGTCCCCAGGATCATAAAGAGTTGGACACAACCAAACAACTGAACTGAACTGAATGGTGGGCTAGCAGTTCCTCATTTGGGTTTCCCAAGTGGTGCTAGTGGTAACAAACATGCTTTCCAGTGCTGGAGACTTGAGATATGTTGATTTGATGTCTGGGTCACGAAGATCCCCTTGAAGAAGCCATAGCAACACACTCCAGTATTCTTTCCTGGAGAATCCACTGGACAGAGGAGCCTAGCAGTCTACATTGCACAGGGTCTCAAAGAGTCAGACATGACTTAAGCAACTTAGTACGTATTCATGTTCCTCATTTACTTATTTGGAAAGTCTTATTGAATATTTGGATGAAAGATTTAGTCAGGGAAAATAATGTTAAAAACATAAATTTAAGGAATGAGATGTGGATAGAATGTGAATCAGGCAATCAGTAGATTTAGGAAGAAAACACAATGATAGTGAAGGGGGATAATTTTCTTGCATCCAAATTTCCTGGACTCAGGCTGATAGGTACTCACCACCCTATGAGAGGAGGGAAGCAATATCAAGCCTAAGAGTACAGAGTGACAGTTCTGCCGTTACTTCTCAAACTCCTCTTGGCAATGTATTTGTCGCTGTATTTATCTATAGCTTAATTTACTGGTATACCACAGAGGCAAAATTTTCAATGCTATCATCAAAACAAAACTGTGTTACAATCCCTGATCTAGGATCACAAAGCTCCTGCACTTTGTATACACTGTACGAAGATCCTAACCAAGGGCACAGTTAGAAGGTAAAAAGCAATTATGACTCAGCTCACCAAGCCTTTTACTCTGTGGCTCAGGAATGAGTCCTCATGGAGGAAGAAGTATCGTTTTCTCACTTACACAAAGGCGTATCATATGGGCTAGTGATCACCCTGCCCTGTGCAACAGCACTCCCCCACCCCCCCCACACATAGTAATGTGACATCCTGTAAATTTAGAATCTTATTCCTTGTCATGTAATAACATAAGCATAATGATTTTTTATTCTATCTTTACATATTAGTACTATTCCTAACATATCATATATAATCTTTAAATAATTTTGAGTTATTATTGAATGAATCTTCCATGTGGTAAATTTAGTTCACATAATTCTCAATATAGATATTTAAAAAATGTATATGTGCTTATAGATTTCATGATTTTTATGCTAAACAATAAGATATTGATGCATTATATGAATGTGATAAATCAAAAAAGTGTATTTAATTCACACTGATTCCTAGTTTAAAATTAGATTGTTTTCTATTATGTACTGCTAGTCTGAATTTTTTAAGCACTGTGTGTTCTCCAGTGGCATAAAATAGTAAAACATAAAAGTCACAGGAAAGTGATTTAGTCAAATCATGTGTTTGACTGAGACCCTAGACTGGAGAGGAATGAGGAAGTTACTACTAGGTGGTGGATTTTATGTCCACTTTTAATCAATATATTTCACTTTAAAGTTACACCACTCTTTGATTTAGGTATTTCATTCTAACGATGAGGTAACTGAGTATGAAAGAACTTAAACAACTTAGTAAAAGTTACTCATAAGTGCCAGAACTGGAAAGTCCAGTTCATATGAGAATATTTTTCAAGTTGATATTTTACTTACACTGATGATGCTTTCACAATGATGAAGTATTTTGTTTACTTGAAAATTTCAGCTAATTATCTCAGTGGTTTTCCACACAACAAAAAATGACCTATCTGAGTGATGGCATTTTTCCTAAATTAAATGGCAACCCACTCCAGTATTCTTGCCTGAAAAATTCCATAGAATGAGGAGCATGATTGATTACAGTCCAAAGTGTCACAAAGAGTCAGTATAACTGAGCATGCTTTTCCTCTATTAGGTGATTTTTTTTTTTTTATCCTTCCAATGAATATTCAGGACTAATTTCCTTTAGAATTGACTTTAGAATTGAGAATACATCCTGTCTCTTATACACATCTAGACAATAAATAGAAATGATGGCTATTTGAACAATATTCAAATATCAAATGAGGTCCTAACCAGGTAGCTTAAGTATGAATAAATCTTGATTTCATGCAGAACTGTTAAAATAAGTTTAATAATTCAATTAAATCTCACACTACTCCAATCATTTGTCAGGTTTTTCAAACTTATTAAGTTATTTCTGCAAATACAAACAACATTATGAAGCAATCTTAGTCATCCATTTCAATGGTGTTTAGCATGTTTGTGGAAAAAAGGCACTATGTTCAGTTATTATTTTTAAAAGATGACTATTTTTAGACATAGATTTAGGCATAGATAGATAGATATCATGAATTGTAAATAATGTTATAATGAAAATAGGGGAGAATATATCATTTCTAATTAGTGTCTTTCTTTTCTTTTCTTTCTTTTCTTAAAATATTCATAAAAGGAATTGCTGGGTCATATGGTAGTTCAATTTTTAAGTTTTTGAGGAACCTGCATACTATTTTCCATAGTGGCTGTACCAATTTACATCCCCACCAAAAGTGCACGATGGTACCCTTTTCTCCATATCCTTGCTAACAAGTGTTATTTGTTGTATTTTTGATGATAGACAAGCTGAGAGATGTCAGGTGATCTTTCACTTTGGTTTTGATTTTCAGAGCCACAAAGGTACCAATTTACATCCCCACCAAAAGTGCACGATGGTACCCTTTTCTCCATATCCTTGCTAACAAGTGTTATTTGTTGTATTTTTGATGATAGACAAGCTGAGAGATGTCAGGTGATCTTTCACTTTGGTTTTGATTTTCAGAGCCACATTAGTTTAGTGATATGAAGCATCTTTCCATGTGTCTGTTCGCCATCTGTATGTTTCCATTCAAAAATGTCTATTTGGGTCCTCTGTACATTTTTTAAAAAATTAAATTGTTTCTTTTGACATTGAATTGTAAGAGATCTTTCCATATTTTGAATATTAAAAGCACAGTTCAGTGCTCTGTGATGACCATGCTGCTGCTGCTGCTGCTAAGTCGCTTCAGTCTTGTCCGACTCTGTGTGACCCCATAGATGGCAGCCCACCAGGCTCCCCCGTCCCTGGGATTCTCCAGGCAAGAACACTGGAGTGGGTTGCCATTTCCTTCTCCAATGTATGAAAGTGAAAAGTGAAAGGGAAGTTGCTCAGTCGTGTCCGACTCTTAGCGACCCCATGGACTGCAGCCCACCAGGCTCCTCCACCCACGGGATTTTCCAGGCAAGAGTACTGGAGTGGGGTGCCATGGCCTTCATCTATCTATGGTCATTGTGATGACCATAGATAGGTGGAAAGGGGAATAGGAAGGAGGCCCAAGACGGAAAGGATATATGTATACATATAGCTGCTTCAATTCATTGTACAGATTAAGAAGAGGTGGCAAGAATACACAGAAGAACTATACAGAAAAAAAGATCTTAATGCCCCAGATAATCACGATGGATCACACATGATGGTATGATCACTCATTTAGAGCCAAGCAACTTGGTGTGCAAAGTCAAGTGGGCCTCGGGGAGCATCGCTATGAACAAAGCTGGTGGAGGTGATGGAATTCCAGCTGAGCTTTTTCATATCCTAAAAGATGATGCTGTGAAAGTGCTACATTCAATATGTCAGAAAACTTGGAATACTCAGCAGTGGCCATCAGTTTTCATCCCAATCCCAAAGAAAGGCAATGCCAAAGAAGGGTTCAAACTACTGCACAATCACACTCATTTCACATGCTAGGAAAATAATGCTCAAATTCTCCAAGTGAGGCTTCAATAGTACATGAACTGAGAACTTCCAGATGTTCAACCTGTATTTAGAAAGGGCAGAGGAACCAGAGATCAAATTGCCAACATCCATTGGATCAAAGAAAAAGCAAGAGAATTTCAGAAAAACATATGCTTCATTGACTATACTAAAGCCTTTGACTGTGTGGATCACAACAAACTGTAGATAATTCTTAAAGAGATGAGAATACCAGAACACCTTACCAGCCTCTTGTGAAATATATATGCAAGTCCAGAAGCAACAGTTAGAACCACATATGGAACAACAAACTGGTTCCAAGTTGGGAAAAGAATTCGTCGAGACTGTACATTGTCACCCTGTTTATTTAACTTATATGCAGAGTCTAGTTCAGTTCATTTGCTCAGTTGTTACCAACTCGTTGAGACCCCATGGACTGCAGCAGGCTAGGCTTCCCTTCCATCACCAAGTCCTGGAGCTTGCTCAACTCATGTCCATCAAGTTGGTGACGTCATCCGACCATCTCATCCTCTGTTGTCTCCCTCTCCTCCTGCCTTCAATCTTTCCCAGCATCAGGGTCTTTTTTTTCTTCTTTTTCTTCTTTAAAATTTATTTATTTTAATTGAAGGGTAATTATTTTACAATATTGTGATGGTTTTTTGCCATACATTGACATGAATCAGCCACAGGTGTACATGTGTTCCCCCATCCCAAAAGCCCCTCTCATCACCCTCCCCATCCCATTCCTCTGGGTTGTCTCAGAGCACTGGCTTTGAGTGCCTTGTTTCATGCATCGAACTTGAATTGGTCATCTATTTCACACATGGTAATATACATGTTTCAATGATATTCTCTCTAATCATCCCACCCTCACCTTCTCCAGAGTCCAAAAGCCTGTTCTTTACATCTGTGTCTCTTTTGCTGCCTTGCATATAGGGTTATTGTTACCATCTTTCTAAATTCCATATATATGCGTTAATATAATGTATTGGTGCTTTTCTTTCTGACTTACTTCACTCTGTATAATAGGCTTCAGTTTCATCCACCTCATTAGAACTGGCTCAAATTCATTCTTTTTTATAGCTAATATTCCATTGTGTATATATACTACAACTTCTGTATCCATTCACCTGCTGATGAACATCTAGGTTGCTTCCATGTCCTAGCTATTATAAACAGTGCTTCAATGAACATTGGGGTACATGTATCTCTTTCAATTCTTGTTTCCTTGGTGTATATGACCAGCAGTGGGACTGATTACTGGGTCATATGGCAGTTCTATTTCATTTTTAAAGGAATCTCCACACTGTTCTCCATAGTGGCTGTACTAGTTTGCCTTCCCCCCAATACTGTAAGAGAGTTCCCTTTTCTCCACACCCTCTCCAGCATTTATTGTTTGTAGACATTTTTTTAAATATAAATTTATTTATTTTAATTGGACACTAATTATTTTACAATATTGTATTGGTTTTGCCATTCATCAACATGAATCTACCGCAGGTTACACTTGTTCCCCATCCTGAACCCCTTTCCCACCTCCCTCTGTAAACTTTTTGATAGCAGCCATTCTGACCTGCATTACATGGCACCTCATTGTGGTTTTGAGTTGCATTTCTCTGGTAATGAGTGATGTTGAGCATCTTTTCATGTGTTTGTTAGCCATCTGTTTGTCTTCTTTAGAGAAATGTCTGTATAATTCTTTGGCCCATATTTTGATTGGGTCATTTATTTTTCTGGAATTAGGCTGCTTGTATATTTTGGAGATTAATTCTTTGTCAGTTGTTTCATTTGCTATTCTTTTCTCTCATTCTGAAGGCTGCTTTCACTTTGTTTATAGTTTCCTTCACTGTGCAAAGCTTTTAAGTTTTGTTAGGTCCCTTTTGTTTATTTTTGTTTTTATTTCCATTACTCTGGGAGATGGGTCATAGAGGATCTTGCCTTGATTTATGTCAGATAGTATCCTGCCTATGTTTTCCTCTAGGAGTTTTATAGTTTCTAGTCTCACATTTAGATCTTTTATCCATTTTGAGTTTAATTTTGTGTATGGTGTGAGAAAGTGTTCTAGTTTCATTTTCTTACAGGTGGTTGACCAGTTTTCCGAGTACCACTTGCTAAAATCTGCATCAGGTGGCCAAATTATTGGAGCTTCAGTTTCAGCATCAGTCCTTCCAATGAATATTCAGGACTAATTTCCTTTAGAATTGACTTTAGAATTGAGAATACATCATGTGAAATGCCAGGCTGGATTAGAATATGCAGAGTACATCATGCAAAATGCCTGGGTGAATGAAGAACAGGCTGGAATCAAGAATGTCAGGAGTAATATCAATAACCTCAGATATGCAGGTGACATCACCCCTATGGCAGAAAGCAATGAGGAACTAAAATGTTTCTTGATGAAGGTGAAAGAAGAGACTGAAAAAGCTGGCTTAAAACTCAACATTCAAAAACCTGACATCATGGCATCTGGTTCCATCACTTCATGGCAAACAGATGGGGAAGCAATGGAAACAGTGACAGATTTTATTTTCTTGGTCTCCAAAATCACTGCAGATGATGACTGCAGCCACAAATTAAAAGACACTTGCTCCTCAGAAGAAAAGTTATGACAAACTTAGAGAGAGTATTAAAAAGCAGACGCATTACATTGCCAACAAAGGTTCATATAGACAAAGCTATGGTTTTTGTAGTAATCATGTATGATGTGAGAGTTAGTAGGACCTTAAAGAAGGCTGGGCACTAAAGAATTGATGCTTTTAAACTGTGGTGTTGGAGAAGATGCTTGAGAGTCCCTTGGACTGCAAGAAGATCAAAACAGTCTATCCTAAAGGAGATCAATCCTGAATATTCACTGAAAGGACTGATGCTGAAACTGGAGCTCTAATACTTTGGCCACCTGATGAGAAGAGCCCACTCATTAGAAAATAACCTGATTCTGGGAAAGACTGAAGGCAGGAGAGCAAGGGGATGATAGAGGACGAGATGGTTGGATGGCATCACGGACTCAATGGAAATGAAATTGAGCAAGCTCTGGGAGATGGTGGCGGACATGGAAGCCTGGCATGCTGCAGTCCATGGAGTCACAAAGTGTCAGACAAGACTGAGCGACTGAACAACAAGAAGAACACAAAATTGTGCAGCGATTATATTCCAATAAAAAAATAAAATCAAGTGACCTGTACAAAGGAAAAACAACAAACTCCTTATCAGATATATCATTTGAAAATACCTTCTCCCATTCAGTTGATTGCCTTTTCATCTTGTCAAAGGTTTCCTTCAATATGCAAGAATTTTCTAGCCTGATGCAGCCCCATTTGCTTATTTTTGTTTCTCAGGTGGCTCAGTGTTAAACAGGAGACACAGGTTCAATCCCTGGGTCAGGAAGATCCCCTGGAGGAAGAAATGGCAATCCACTGCAGTATTCTTGCCTGGGAATTCCCATGGATATAGGAGCCTGGCCAGCTACAGTTCATGGGGCCATAAGGAGTCAAACATTACTGAGTGACTGAGCACAGCACAAAAAAAACAAATAAAATTAAATGAAACTAAGCAACATCAAAGTAATAACAGAACCCCACAGAAAATGATTTTAAAAATAAAAACATTGCTCAGTTCAGTTGGACCAGAGTTTTATATTCTTATGTGATAAGCAATAGACCTAGGGTTGGAAACAGTCATTTAGATCTTGAATGTTAGATGTTATTATGTAGAGGGATATGCAGATGGTCAGGAATTTGGTATGCAGAGGGCTCAGCATTTCATTTAACTATGACTGGCAGACTTTTGAGAAGGAAAACTTAGATAGGAAGAGCCTAGAAAGAAGTATAATTTGGAAGATATGCCAGGAATTCAGGATCAATTTAACAGCCTAATAAAAGTCTATATTGAGCAACAAAAGTGAGAAGAGAATGGGGAAGAAAACAGACATGAAAAAGCATAAAAAAATATATGAATTGTGTGTGTGTGTGTGTGTGTGTGTGTGAAGGAGTACAGGTAAAAAATGATACACTTTAAATATAACTATGAATACTTTAAATTGGATAATGGATAAATGGTGGTGTCATTTCAAGATTACATAGGGAGTCCAGACTGAACACTCACAAAAACCTCACATAATTTTAGGGCTAAGAGAAAGATGAGAACTCAACTAGCATAATTATTTATCTCATATATTAAAAAATGAGGCTCAGAGAAATTGACTAAATTCTAAGACTATTAGAAATTTGGAAACATGTTGATCTTGAGGGTTCAGTAAAGGGGCAGTGGAGACACCCTATAAGGCAGTGGGATACAGCTGATGACAGCAATAAAATTAAAGTTTACAGTGAGAGTAAAATTATCACCTTGCCACAGTAATAACTTTGAAAGAAATCTGCAGAAGAACAACTGTTACTAAAGTGCCAGGAGTTGCAAGAATATTGTATTATAATTTTAGGAAAACTAATTTTCTTACAACACCTCCAGATTACACATTGTAAAGAAAACTGGGAAAATAAAACAATTTTAAACCTCAGAAATATTTCCTGCTGTTCTGTTACACTAAGATTAATTGCAAGTCACACAAGTTAAACAGTACAAAATCTTTTACAGAACACATGGAAGGTTTCACATGCCCTAAAATAAAAGGCTATAAATGTGACATAATTCACTCTGCTGGAACAATTTCTGAATATTTCTATCATGAAGTAATTTTCTCCCACTTCAGCTTCCCTAGCAAAGTGACAAGATAAAATTGGTTTCTTAAGCCATCATTTCAAGGGATGATATAATTATCTCATTTTAAAATTGAAAAAATATAAAGGAGTGATGCTGTTAGTAGCTTTCATGTTTCAGAAAAGTTTCAATAAATTTGCATATTACAATTAAGAAATTGCTAAAAGGGGTAAATGGAATGAATTTATAAATAGTAAAATTTGTC
>SJYT01026987.1:405886-438795 GCA_006410635.1 Cephalophus harveyi | reverse complement strand
TTAATTTCCATCTATTCATAAAATATTTCATATAATTCCCAAATATATATAATGACCAAAATGTTGATATACTTAGAACCTATAACTCTCAATTTTAAAATTTCTGCTACTGGATACAGAATGCTTGGGGCTGGTGCACTGGGATGACCCAGAGAGATGATATGGGGAGGGTGATGGGAGAGGGGTTTAGGGTTGGGAGCTCATGTACACCTGTGGTGGATTCGTGTCAATGTATGGCAAAATCAATAGAGTACTGTAAAGTAAAAAAAATAAGATAAATAAAATAAAATTTCTGCTACTAATATTGATAGAAACGAAAATATGAATATGAAAAATAAAAAAATTCAAAAATTTTATTTTGGAAATATTCATGTCGCTGTTAGTGAGGCTATCTTGCATAAACTTTCAGCATCTCAAGTAGATGAACATATATGGATGTATCCACATATGTATCTGTTGCATAGAAACAACCAGTTGTTTTTCCAAGCATATCTGAATATTGAATCATCTAAGAATGGAGAAAGAGAGGATGAAGAAGAGGAAGAAAAAGGAGAGTAAGGGGAAAGAATAAAGTGAGGAAGGAAGGGAGAGAAAAAGAAGGGAAGGAAGAAAGAACTCAGAAAATCTGGTTACTTTACCTGTTGTAACCAAAGAGGATAAAGGTCATTTAACACTAAATCTGTGTTTTTGAACATTCTAAGAGCTTCACCTCTGCCCATATTCTATGCCTATCATTAGAACTATGACTCAAACATAATGGACACTAGAAGAGGAAAACAGGTTTAGGGAATGAATATGTGCATTAACTCTGTAGCAGAACCTTGATTATCCAGATTAATACCTTTTATACACCCTTTGGGTATGGCCTTTCTCTTCCATGTATCTAATCCATATCTATATGCCTTGGGCTTTGATCAAGGCTAGCTATGAAGAAATTCTGCCATTATTATCTGTTAAATCAATCATATCAAGAATATTTACTTTTTATTAAACAAGAAAAACATTTCTCATTTAAATAGTAATGTACATGGGGTGACAAAAGATAGAATCCAGTGAACTTTTCCATTCAATACTAAATTAACACCCATCTATTCTGCCCTCTGAGAAGGTCAATTAAGTCATTAAAAACTATATTAAATGATTGTTCCCATGTACCACAGAAAGAATATAATATGTACTTGCTTGGAATCATAATATAAAATAAATAAAAATAATCATACTGCATAGTGTTCAACAGTTTTTATTTAGAAAAAGCATCAAGAGGAGCTAAAAAGCCTCTTGATGAAAGTGAAAGAGGAGAGTGAAAAAGTTGGCTTAAAGTTCAACATTCAGAAAGCGAAGAGTATGGCATCCAGTCCCATCACTTCATGGGAAATGGGGAAACAGTGGAAACAGTGTCAGACTTTATTTTTGGGGGCTCCAAAATCACTGCAGATGGTGACCGTAGCCATGAAACTAAAGACGCTTACTCCTTGGAAGAAAAGTTATGACCAACCTAGATAGTATTTTCAAAAGCAGAGACATTACTTTGCCAACTAAGGTCCATCTAATCAAGGCTATGGTTTTTCCAGTGGTCATGTATGGATGTGAGAGTTAGACTGTGAAGAAGGCTGAGTGCCGAAGAATTGATGCTTTTGAACTGTGGTGTTGGAGAAGACTCTTGAGAGTCCCTTGGACTGCAAGGAGATCCAACCAGTCCATTCTGAAGGAGATCAGCCCTGGGATTTCTTTGGAAGGAATGATGCTAAAGCTGAAACTCCAGTACTTTGGCCACCTCATGCGAAGAGTTGACTCATTGGAAAAGACTCTGATGCTGGGAGGGATTGGAGGCAGGAGGAGAAGGGGACGACCAAGGATGAGATGGCTGGATGGCATCACTGACTCAATGGACGTTGAGTCTGAGTGAACTCCGGGAGTTGGTGATGGACAGGAGGCCTGGCGTGCTGCGATTCATGGGGTCGCAAAGAGTTGGACATGACTGAGCGACTGAACTGAACTTGTTTAAAAATTGTGTCAAATGACTCTATCTCCAGCCACATTTTGCTGAAAATTCTCAGTGATGGAAGGTGGGTAGGGAGGTCACACCCCAAGAGGAGAGAGACAGAGGTCTAATTAATTCTGCCACTGGCATTGCTTTCACTGTCGTATGAAGTGCTGTTAAAAACTGCTCCTGGTGTATATACTGCCCATTCTCCAAAGATGTCCTATTTATTTAGATCCTTGCACAGGCCTCTCTGGTTCTTTAAGAGTGGAGGAGCTCAGCCAGGCTCCATGCTGGGAATCCCAAGACTGCAACTCTCAGGGGTCAGCTCTTTCTCCTCCCACACAAGGCACCCTCAAGCACCCCAGTAGCACTGGGTCAAGAACAACCAGTGACTCCAGGGAGCCGTGTCACACGTCTCCTAAAGACCACTCTGCTTGATTCCAAAATGCCACACACATCCTTCCAGAGGATGGCTGATGTTTGGGCATTTCTTTCTGCAGAGAAGAGGTAACTAAAGCATGAGTTGAATCCATATTCAGGTGCCTTGACAAAATATCCATTCCACTAATATAATGGAATATATTCTAAGATATTGAGACACACAACACACACCAGATAAGGCCTTAATATAAGAATATAATATAATGTAAGCCCTTTAGTTCCGTTCAGTTCAGTTGCTCAGTTGTGTCCAACTCTTCCCAACCCCATGGACTGCAGCATGCCAGGCTTCCCTGTCCATTGCCAACTCCTGGAGCTTGCTCAAACTCATGTCCTTCGAGTCAGTGATGCCATCTAACCATCTCATCCTCTGTCAGCCCCTGCTCCTCCTTCCTTCAATCTTTCTCAGCATCAGGGTCTTTTCCAATCACTCAGTTCTTCGCATCAGGTGACCAAAGTATTGGAGTTTCAGCTTCAGCATCAGTCCTTCCAATGAATATTCAGGACTGATTTCTTTTAGGATGGAATGGTTGGATCTCCTTGCAGTCCAAGGGATTCTCAAGAGTCTTCTCCAACACCACAGTTCAAAAGCATCAATTCTTCAGTGCTCAGCCTTCTTTATAGCCCAGCTTTTACATTCATACATGACTACTGGAAATTTTGACTAGACTTTGTCAGCAAAGTAATGTCTCTGCTTTTTAATATGCTGTCTAGATTGGTCATATACCTTTTCCTCCAAGAAGTAAGCGTCTTTTAATTTCATGGCTGCAGTCACCATCTGCAGTGATTTTGGAGCCCCCCAAAATAAAGTCTGTCACTGTTTCCATTGTTTCCCCATCTATTTGCCATGAAGTGATGGGACTGGATGCCATGATCTTAATATAATATAAAAGCAGAATAGAAAAAGAAAATCTAAAACATAATTAATGAAACCCAGCTATAAACAGGCCAAGAGTCATCTCCTTTGAAATTCCTACTTTACTATTTCTCCCTATTTGGGGGCCTTGAACAGAAAGGAAGAGGCAGAAAAGAAAGCTGTCTTCCCTGGAGCCCGTGCTGAGGGGCACGGAGTCCCTGTGACTGGGGCTGTGGGGCCGCATCCCGCCCACACGCCGCTCAGCATCATTAGACTGGAGGGTCATCACGCCACAGAATCCACACCCAGGTAACAAGGCACTGTTGCCACTACCTGCTGAGGTGCTGAGCATCCCAAACCAAATTACTGGAAAATCAGCGTTTTGTACTATGTCTCACAAGGGGGTGCTATTTATTTTCCACTGACTGTACTTGGACACGCCGAGGAGATTCTGAAGAAACACTGACCAGCCTTCCCCTCCCGTGTGTCTAGAGCAGTAGCCTTATTTTGTACCTCCATCGTATATTCCAGAAGACTAAGAAGCACTGAGAAAAATAAATGTAACAGAGCAAAATGGCGGTCTGAGGAGGCCTTACAAATAGCTGAGAACAGAAGAGAAGTGAAAGGCAAACGAGAAAAGGAAAGCTATACCCATTTGAATGCAGAGTTCCAAAGAATAGCAAGGATAGATAAGAAAGACTTCTTAAGTGAACAATGCAAAGAAATAGAGGCAAACAACAGAATGGGAAGGACTAGAGACCTCTTCAAGAAAATTAGAGATACCAAGGGAACATTGCATGCAAAGATGGGCACAATAAAGGACAGAAATTGTATGGACTTAACAGAAGCAGAAGATATTAAGAAGAGGTGGCAAGAATACACAGAAGAACTGTACAAAAAAGATCTTCATGACTCAGATAACCATGATGGTGTGATCACTCACCTAGACCCAGACATCCTGGAATGCGAAGTCAAGTGGGCCTTAGAAGCATCACTATGAACAAAGCTAGTGGAGGTGATAGAATTCCAGCTGAGCTATTTCAAACCCTGAAAGATGATGCTGTGAAAGTGCTGCACTCAATATGCCAGCAAATTTGGAAAACTCAGCAGTGGCCACAGGACTACAAAAGGTCAGTTTTCATTCCAATCCCAAAGAAAGGCAATGCCAAAGAATGTTCAGACTACAGCACAATGGCACTCATCTCACACACTGGTAAAGTACTAGCATGTAAGGTAAGTTCAGTTCAGTTTAGTTCAGTTGCTCAGTCGTGTCCGACTCTTTGTGACCCCATGAATTGCAGCACGCCAGGCCTCCCTGTCCATCACCAACTTCCGGAGTTCACTCAGACTCACCTCCATCGAGTCAGTGATGCCATCCAGCCATCTCATTCTCGGTCGTCCCCTTCTTCTCCTGCCCTCAATCCCTCCCAGCATCAGAGTCTTTTCCAATGAGTCAACTCTTCGCATGAGGTGGCCAAAGTACTGGAGTTTCAGCTTTAGCATCATTCCTTCCAAAGACATCCCAGGGCTGATCTCCTTCAGAATGGACTGATTGGATCTCCTTGAAGTCCAAGGGACTCTCAAGAGTCTTCTCCAACACCACAGTTCAAAAACATCAATTCTTCGGTGCTCAGCCTTCTTCACAGTCCAACTCTCACGTCTATACATTACTACTGGAAAAAGCATAGCCTTGACTAGATGGACCTTAGTTGGCAAAGTAATATCTCTGCTTTTGAATATGCTATTTAGTTGGTCATAAGTTTTCTTCCAAGAAGAAAGCGTCTTTTAATTTCATGGCTGCAGTCACCATCTGCAGTGATTTTGGAGCCCAAAAAAATAAAGTCTGACACTGTTTCTGCTGTTTCCCCATCTATTTCCCATGAAGTGATGCGACCGGATGCCATGATCTTAGTTTTCTGAATGTTGAGCTTTAAGCCGACGTTTTTGCTCTCCTCTTTCACTTTCATCAAGAGGCTTTTTAGTTCCTCTTCACTTTCTGCCATAAGGGTGGTGTCATCTGCATATCTGAGGTTATTGATATTTCTCCTGGCAACCTTGATTCCAACTTGTGTTTCTTCTAGTCCAGTGTTTCTCATGATGTACTCATGTGTAAAGTAAAGTACTGCACAATTGTGCTCATATCATATGCTAGCAAGGTAACACTCAAATCTTTTAAGCTAGGGTTCAACAGTATCTGAACCAAGAACTTCCAGATGTACAAGTTGGATTCAGAAAAGGCAGAGGAACCAGAGATCAAATTGCCAAAATCTATTGGACCATAGAAAAAGCAAGAGAGTTCCAGAAAAACATCTATTTCTGCTTTATTGAGTATGCCAAAGCCTTTGACTGTGTGGACCACAACAAACTCTGAAAATTTCCACAAAACTCCACTAAATTCTGAAAGAGATGGGAATACCAGACCACCTGACCTGCCTCTTGAGAAACCTGTATGCAGGTCAGGAAGCAACAGAACAGGACTTGGAACAATAGACTGGTTCCAAATAGGTAATGGAGTACATCAAGGCTGTATATTGTCCCTCTGCTTATTTAACTTATATGCAGAGTACATCATGAGAAACGCTAGGCTGGATGAAGCACAAGCTGGAATCAAGATTGCTGGGAAAAATATCAATAACCTCAGATATGCAGATGACACCACCCTTATGGCAGAAAGTGAAGAGGAACTAAAGTGCCTCTTGATGAAAGTGAAAGAGGAGAGTGAAAAAGTTGGCTTAAAGCTCAACATTCAGAAAATGAAGATCATGGCATCGGGTCCCATCACTTCATGGCAAATAGATGGGGAAACAGGGGCAGACTTTATTTTGAGGCTCTAAAATCACTGCAGATGGTGACTGCAGCCATGAAATTTAAAAACACTTGCTCCTTGGAAGAAAAGTTATGAACAACCTAGACAGCATATTAAAAAGCAGAGTCATTACTTTACCAACAAATGTCCATCTAGTCAAAGCTATGGTTTCTGTAGTAGTCATGTATGGATGTGAGATTTGGAGTATAAAGAAAGCTGAGTGCCAAAGAATTGATGCTTTTGAACTGTGGTGTTGGAGAAGACTCTTGAGAGTCCCTTGGACTGCAGGGAGATCCAACCAGTCCATCCTAAAGGAAATCAGTCCTGAATATTCATTGAAAGCACTGATGCTGAAGCTGAAACTCCAATACTTTGGCCACCTGATGCGAAGAACTGACTGATTGGAAAAGACCCTGATGCTGAGAAAGATTGAAGGCAGGAGGAGCAGGGGACAACAGAGGATGAGATGGTTGGATGGCATCACCGACTCAATGGACATGAGTTTGGGTGATCTACGAGAGTTGGCAATGGACAGGGAAGCCTGGTGTGCTGCAGTCCATGGGGTTACAAAGAGTCAAACATGACTGAGTGACTGAACTGAACTGATTGGATCATAGAGAAAGCAAGGGAATTACAGAAAAAGAACTACTTCCTCTCCACTGACTATGCTAAAGCCTTTGACTGTGTGGATCACATCAAACTTTGGAAAATTCTGAAAGAAATGGGAATACCATACCACCTTACCTGCCTCCTGAGAAATCTGTATCAAGTCAAGAAGTAATAGTTAGAACCGGACATGGAACAATGAACCGGTTTCAACTTGGGAAAGGAGTACATCAAGGCTGTATATTGTCATTCAGCTTATTTAACTTCTATGCAGAGAACATCACGTGAAACGCTGGGCTGGATGAAGCACAAGCTGGAATCAAGTTTGCTGGGAGAAATATCAATAACCTCAGATATATGGATGGCCCTAACCTAAAGGCAGAATGTGAGGAGGAACTAAAGAGCCTCTTGATGAAAGTAAAAGATGAGTGTTAAAAAGTTGGCTTAAAGCTCAATATTCAAAAAACTAAAATCACGGCATCCAGTCTATTGCCACTTCATGGCAAACAGATGGGGAAACAATGGAAACAGTGACAGGCTTTATTTTCTTGGGCTCCAAAAATCACTGCGGATGGTGACTATAGCCATGAAATTAAAAGATGCTTGCTCCTAGGAAAAAAAGCTATGACAAACCTAGACAGCATATTATAAAGCAGAGACATTACTTTGTCGACAAAGGCCCATATAGTCAAAGGTATGGTTTTTCCAGCAGTCATGTATGGATGTGAGAGCTGGACCATAAAGAAGGCTGAGCACCAAAGAACTGATGTTTTCCAACTGTGGTGTTAGAGAAGACTCTTGAGAGTCCCTTGGACTTCAAAGAGATCTAATCAGTCAATCTTAAAGGAAATCAACCCTGAATATTCATTGGAAGGACTGATGCCAAAGCTGAAATTCCAATAATCTGGCCACCTGACGCGAAGAACTGACTCATTAGAAGAAACCCTGATGCTGGGAAAGATTGAAATCAGGAGGAGAAGGGGGTGACAGATGCTTAGATGGTATCATTGACTCAATGGACATGAGTTTGAGCAAGCTCCGTGAGATGGTGATGGACGGGGAAGACTGGTGTGTTGCAGTCTCTGGAGTCACAGAGACTCAGCAACTGAACTGCATTCTCTTTCTTAGGAAGCCAGCGAAAGATGTGCTTCTCCACACACTGAAGATAGACGATGACATGGGGCTCAGTCGTCCATCATCCCTGGAAATGAAAGCCATGTGACAGACCTAGAAAGAATCTGTCTTAAGACGGTGAAGGGCCATATTATTTTCAGGCTAGAGGAGGTGTGGGAGTGATGGTGGGATGATCTGAGACGTTCTGTTTTTGAGAAACCTTTTTGCCGAAAGTTTGACTGATCATTGGACCCTTTACAGAAAACTGCAATGCATACGTGGAAATAAATGGATACAAACAAGTGAAGTCCCTTGGACTGCAAGGAGATCCAACCAGTTCATCCTAAAGGAGATCAGTCCTGGGTGTTCATTGGAAGGACTGATGTTGAAGCTGAAACTCTAATACTTTGGCCACCTGATGCGAAGAACTGAGTCATTTGAAAAGACCCTGATGCTGGGAAATATTGAGGGCAGGAAGAGAAGGGGATGACAGGATGAGATGGCTGGATGGTATCACCGACTCAATGGACATGGATTTGGGTGGACTCTGGGAGTTGGTGATGGACAGGGAGGCCTGGCGTGCTGCAGTTCATGGGGTCACAAAGAGTCAGACACAACTAAGTGACTGAACTGAACTGAACAAGTGAAAAAACAAGATAATTACTAACTCCAAGAAGAAGGAAAAAATTATCTCAGAACAGAAATATACTCACAGCTACATTATTGGTTTATCAGTGAATAATGGGCATTTCAGTCATTATTAATATGAATTAAACTGTGACAAAACTATTAGGAGGATGGGAAGAAAGAGAGTGAAAGGTGACGCTATAGAGGACAGCTTAATTCATAATTTTGATTTAATAGAATGTCAAAAGATATTTTCTAAAAATGACAGTGAAAAATATCTATCTGTGCATAGTATTTTGAAATATGGAAGTATATAGTCAAGGAATTGAAGCAGGTACAGGGATGTGTGGAGAGGGGTGTGGTAACAGATTGCTATTTTTTAGGATAAATTTTTTAGCATTATTTGGTTTTCATTTAAATGTGTACATATTACTTTGACAAAAATATAAATTCATTTCAGAAGTAAATAAGTAGATGAACACATATAAATGACACATGCTTATTAAGAAAATATATAAAGGGGCCTCTCTTGTGGTCCAGTGGTTAAGAGTCAGCTGCCAATGCAGGGGACATGGGTCCGATCCCGGATCCGGGAAAATCCCACATGTTGTGGGACGACTGCGCCCGTGGGCCCGTGAGCCCTGGAGCCCATGCTCTGCAGCAAGAGAGCCCGCTGCAGTGAGAAGCCCGCACCCCACAGCGAGAGAGCAGCCCCTGCTCACCGCAGCCAGACCCAGCACAGCCAAAAATAAAAGCAAATAACAAATTTTCAAAAAGTAGTTTTAAAAAGAAAAATTTAGAAAATAACAACAAAAAAGGGGGGCAGGGGAATCAACGCGTTTCATAACTCAAATCAACTACTGTATCATCTTTTATAAAAATGGTGAGGTGAGGTGAAGTCGCTCAGTCGTGTCCGACTCTTTGCGACCCCGTGGACTGTAACCTACTAGGCTTCTCCGTCCATGGGATTCTCCAGGCAAGAACACTGGAGTGGATTGCCATTTCTTTCTCCAGGGGATCTTCCCGACCCAGGGATCGAACCTGGGTCTCCCACACTAGAGGCAGACGCTTTAACCTCTGAGCCACCAGGGAAGCCCATAAAAATGGTATTGTAACTAAAATTTTTATACAATTTAAATCCTGTGTTTTTTAAAAAACTTTATATCATTCCAAAGCATTTTTGTCAACCATTTGACAAACATTCCCCTGATCTGCCTGTCTTTTGATTCTTTGTCCTCACATGCAAAGGATCTCCAAAGGAGAGAGGGCTGAGGAAGTAGGGGCCTCCTTCTAAAAACTGAAATCTTGCATCAGGGAAAAGCCCTTTTGAAAACTCAGTCCAAACTAGCTCAAGGAAAAAGGGAAACTTACTGGCTTCTGGAACTGGGAAGGTCAGGGTATCATTCCAGACATCGCTAGGTCCCGGGATCAAACAACATTGCCAGGAAGACCTCTCTCTCCATCTTCAGCAACATTTGCTCACTTAGTGAGCTTTTAATTGATTCTTCGTCATGTTGCAAGAGGGCAGCAGTAGTTTCAGCCTTTCTTTCTCCCAGGAGGGCCTCTTTCTCTGGCCCCCCCCCCAGGCACAGAGACGGCTAATGGATAAATTTATGATAGTGGGAACTCAGGAGTGTACCCAGGGTGATGGACGGTAAAAGAAACACCCCAACATTCATGGCTGATTCGTATTTTCTTCTTCATACTTTTCTCTATCTTACTTTTGGTGTTAGGCAAAGCAAAACAGGAGAAGGTAACATGACTGGGCAGGCTGGTGACACTATAAACCCATGGTGACCAGCCTCTGCTGGATCCTCAGTTCTACCATTTTTTTAGAGCCAAGATACTTTAAAAAGTTAGGCCCTCTATTTTCTCTCCTGTTACTCAACTCTCCAAATAACCACATGTGAAATTCCAAACTCATGTGCTGGAACTGCCCACTCTGTGGTCACTAGTGTGTGCATAGCGCTGAATCGAAAGTCCTGACCTCACTTGGCCTCTCTGCAGCAGTGGCCACAGTCAGCCGCTCTCTTTTCTTTGACCTCTGGGACCTAGCTGGCTCTCCTTGGTTTCTCCCTCTCTGGCCCTTCTTGACACCTTTACTCAACCTTCTCTTCCCTCCAAATATTAGTTATAGCAGTTTCCTCCAGGCTTGGTCCAGGGTCCTGTTTTCTGACTCTGCTGACGGACCCTACCTCTGTGTCCAGTGTCTGTGGACTTGACCCATGTCCCCATCTGCTCCATCTCCACTGTCTCACAGGCCCCTCAGGCTGAACTGGACTCATCCTTTCTCCCACCATCTTGTCCCACACCTGCTCCTTTTCCAGAGTTTCCCCCTGGGAAATGATATCACCACTCCCACCCCTAGTTGTTGAAGCCAGAAAATCGGGAGTTAGCCACACTTCCTCCTTCTTCCTCACTTCTTGCATTCAATCAATCAGCAGATTTAGGAAGTAATCCATGTTTCCCCTTCGTCTCTACTACTTACATACAAAAAATTGCCAAGTTGCCTCCAAAACATCTCTCTAGGTTTCTCTCTATACACTTCCAGGCTGACATCATGCTTGACCTGAAGAATTGCAAAAGCTTTTTAGTGGTCACTTGGCGTGCAGCTGCTTGTTTGAGGTCTGTTGTGTCTACTGGGCTGTTTACTCCACACAGGCAAAGATAAGGACTGTCTCATGCACCACTTTGTTTATAATTCCTATTTTACTGTTAGGCATAGTATAAGTCTAATAAATCGTCTATAAAAACTAGTGAAGAAATATAAGATTCTTGAATTCCAATCAACTACTATATCACTTTGAGCAAACATCTTTCACTCACCCCAAAATCCAAATAAAGAAAAATATGCTCCCAGCTGTGATAGAAATAGGTGTCACAAATTTAGGTACTCTGCTCACCAGCAGCCCTAGGACAATATCTTCAAGACCTAGAGACAGAGAGGGGATGGGAATCCATGTGCCTTACCCCCATCACACAGATGGGTGGTAGAGGAGTAGTAAGTTCAGTTCAGTCGCTCAGTCGTGTCCGACTCTTTGCAACCCCATGAATGCAGCATGCCAGGCCTCCCTGTCCATCACCAACTCCCAGAGTTCACTCAGACTCACGTCCATCGAGTCCGTGATGCCATCCAGCCATCTCATCCTCTGTTGTCCCCTTCTCCTCCTGCCCACAATCCCTCCCAGCATCAGAGTCTTTTCCAATGAGTCAACTCTTCGCATGAGGTGGCCAAAGTACTGGAGTTTCAGCTTTAGCATCATCCCTTCCAAAGAACATCCAGGGCTGATCTCCTAACACTCTCAAGAGTCTTCTCCAACACCACAGTTCAAAAGCATCAATTCTTCGGCACTCAGCTTTCTTCACAGTCCAACTCTCACATCCATACATGACCACAGGAAAAACCATAGCCTTGACTAGATGGACCTTAGTCAGCAAAGTAATGTTTCTGCCTTTGAATATGCTATCTAGGTTGGTCATAACTTTTCTTCCAAGGAGTAAGCGTCTTTTAATTTCATGGCTGTAGTCACCATCTGCAGCGATTTTCAGCCACCCAAAATAGTCTGACACTGTTTCCACTGTCTCCCCATCTATTTCCCATGAAGTGATGGGACTGGATGCCATGATCTTCATTTTCTGAATGTTGAGCTTTAAACCAACTTTTTCACTCTCCTCTTTCACTTTCATCAAGAGGCTTCTTAGCTCCTCTTCACTTTCTGCCATAAGGGTGGGGTCATCTGCATATCTGAGGTTATTGATATTTCTCCTGGCAATCTTGATTCCAGCTTGTGTTTCTTCCAGTCCAGCGTTTCTCATGATGTACTCTGCACATAAGTTAAATAAGCAAGGTGACAATATACAGCCTTGACGAACTCCTTTTCTGATTTGGAACCAGTCTGTTGTTCCATGTCCAGTTCTAACTGTTGCTTCCTGACCTGCATACAGGTTTCTCAAGAGGCAGGTCAGGTGGTCTGGTATTCCCATCTCTTTCAGAATTTCCCACAGTTTATTGTGATCCACACAGTCAAAGGCTTTGGCATAGTCAATAAAGCAGAAATAGATGTTTTTCTGGAACTCTCTTGCTTTTTCCATGATCCAGTGGATGTTGGCAATTTGATCTCTGGTTCCACTGCCTTTTCTAAAACCAGCTTGAACATCAGGGAGTTCACGGTTCACGTATTGCTGAAGCCTGGCTTGGAGAATTTTGAGCATTACTTTACTAGCGTGTGAGATGAGTGCAATTGTGCGGTAGTTTGAGCATTCTTTGGCATTGCCTTTCTTAGGGATTGGAATGAAAATTGACCTTCTCCAGTCCTGTGGCCACTGCTGAGTTTTCCAAATTTGCTGGCATATTGTGTGCAGCACTTTCACAGCATCATCTTTCAGGATTTGAAATAGCTCAACTGGAATTCCATCATCTCCACTAGCTTTGTTCGTAGTGATGCTTTCTAAGGTCCACTTGACTTCACATTCCAGGATGTCTGGCTCTAGATGAGTTACTTACTAAACAAACTACTACTTATTTACTTACTAAGTAGTAAGTAGTAAACTACAGCTCCCAGCTTCTGGCTCCCACTCTAGCTTCACATGGCCACAGTCAAGATCTATTAATGCAGCATCACACATAAAAATTAATCTCACTGCCCTAACGTTTACTTATCTAGCTTCCCTTGGAAACCTTGGAATTTTTGTAGGTTATAACCATAGTTCATAAGGAGCAGCTGATTATAAAATGCTAAGAGTGGAAATGGAAGTTCACACCCTGAGAAGTAAGGAAGTTACAGAGCCATCAAATATTGTGCCCATTAATATTCTGGAGGTTACATGCAAACAGTCCAATACTTTCATAATTCATTTGACAAACACTTAGTTAGTTCTTACTGAATGCCAAGCGTTGTTATAGTTGCTAGGGATGTGACAGTGAAGAGAATGGCCAAAGTCCTGCCCTCAAGAAGAAGATATTCGAGTTGGGGAAACAGTAAACAAGAAAACAGATCAATAATATTGGGGTGAAATAAATGTTTTAGAGAAATAGAAAGTCAATAAAGGAAGAGAGTCATGCAAGTGGGGGCAACTGCCATCTTAGACAGAACAGCTAGAGATGTCTCTGAAGAAGGGACATTTAAGCAAGTGAGAGAGCAAACCATGCAAAGACCTGGGGAGAAAGCACTCCAGGAAGAAGGAGCAGTAAGGACCCTGAGGCAAGCACGTGCTGAGTTTCAGAAACAGCAAGGGATGTGGCTGGCATGGCCTGAACAGTGAGGGCAGGTGAGGCCAGGGCTGGACCATCCGGGGCCAAGTGAGGACTCAGGCTTTCCTCCTCTGTGTGATGGGAAGCCAGTGCAAGGCTGCGAGCAGGGGAGGAATATAACCAGGAGGACCCTGCTGCTGATGGAGACCAGTTAGGAGACAATCTCAAGGCAACAGATGATGGTGTCTTGGACTATGATAGTATCAAGTTGAGAAGTGCTTAGATTTTGGTTATATTTTGAAAGTAGAGTCAAAAAGAATCTGCTAATGGAAAACACATGGAATATGAGTGAAAGAGCCGAGCCAAGACTGACTCCAAAGCTTTGACTCCTGTGAGAAACAGGATAAGTGGAAGTGTCATTTACTGACATCTAGAATTCTTGGCAAAGATTACGCTTGTGGTGGAAAATCAAAGTTCTGTTTAAATCATTGATGTTTACATGTCTGTTGCATATTCAAATGGAGATAATAAGTAGGCTGCCTGGAATCTAGGAGAAACATGAGGACTGTACATGTAAATCTGGGAGTTATCAATAGTTGGGATCTTTTTATGGCTTTGGCCATATAATTAAGTGAAGTAATCTGGGAAAGATGTAGGCACGGAGAGGAGATTGTACATGCCAATATTTAGATTTCAGTACAATGAGGAAGGACAAAGGACACAGAAACGAGGATGCCAGTGAAGCAAGGTGAGCGCAAAGTCTTGGAACCCAAGTAATGACATGTTTGGAGGAGGAGTGATCAGTTGTGTTCAATGTGCTAAAGAGTTAAGGCAGGTGAGGACATGGATTTAGCTATAGCACAAGATTTTGAGTGGAATCCCACAGTTGACTTTAGAAGTAAAGGATTTCATTTCTTGAAGAACCTTAGAAACCCATCCCCAATTTTAAATGTGAGAAAATAGAGACTCAGATGAAGTGATTTGTCCAAGTACTAGAATTAGTTATAAATAGATCTCCTGATCCTGTGTTTTTTCTAATACATCACTGCTCTACTTTCCAGATATTCTAAATGATCACCCTGAGTTACCCATATCCAAGTCAAAAAAGGTTCAGCTATATTTTGTTTACTTTGCTTACTGCTGCTGCTGCTGCTAAGTTGCTTCAGTTGTGTCCAACTATGTGCGACCCCATAGACGGCAGCCCACCAGGTTCCCCCATCCCTGGAATTCTCCCAGCAAGAACACTGGAGTGGGTTGCCATTTCCTTCTCCAATGCATGAAAGTGAAAAGTGAAAGTGAAGTCGCTCAGTCGTGTCCAACCCTCTGCCATCTCGTGGACTGCAGCCTACCAGGCTCCTCCACTCATGGGATTTTCCAGGCAAGAGTACTGGAGTGGGGTGCCATTGCCTGGAAGCTGAAAATGTAAGACTGCCTCACAGAAATAAAGTTTTTTTTTTTTTTTTAAGTTTTCTTGGTTCTTGCCTACAGAATCTATTTCGGTACAGCAGCTTGTTCTCTGGAAATACCTGATAAATTACAAGTTATTATCTAAAGAAAAAAATTGCAAATTTGATGAACAATTTTAAACAGTTCTGATTTTCCCTCTATGTTCTACTCTATTTCCATGGAAGTTACATCCACTAGCACAGAATCAGCATCAAGGATGTTACTACTAAGGCCAAGAATAATTTGCAAAAACTAGAAAGCTGTGGAGAATGAAATTATTGCATATAATTTAAATATTCAAATCCAAACTAAATCTGCCTTTCAAGATAAAATCAATGGTCTATTATTTCTGGTGCATTTTGACTATGGCTACATAACCAGTTTTCTAACTCTCATCCAGTGGCTTTATACTCACATTATACAACTGGCTGTTGATTTATATTGCAGGCTATTAAAGCTTGTTGGTTTAGATCACAGGGTTCATTTTACCCCATGCCTTTTATTTTCAGCATAATATAAATTCACCATTGCTTCAAAGAGTCTTTTGCTTTCTGGGACACAGTTAGCTTCCCTGACTTCAGATAGGCTTGAGTTAGCCAGAATTAAAACCGTTAGAACTGTATTGAGGTCATACTGTACCTACAGTCTGGGCAGACTCCACTTTACTTGATGTACTTAGACTGCAATTCTCTTTGAAAGTGGCAGATGCAGCCAATCTTACAAAAGATGCTTCTGCACTGCCATGAACACTTTATTAAAAAAATACGCTATCTTTAAAAATGTTTTTTGTCATAGAAGCCTTTCTCCCTAATCTTTTAAATTCCTTTACCATCTCTCTTTGCATCAGACATACTAAATCTGTCTTATTCACTTCAGTTCAGTTCAGTTCAGTCACTCAGTCAAGTCCGATCTTTGCGACTCCATGAATCGCAGCATGCCAGGCCTCCCTGTCCATCACCAACTCCCAGAGCTCACTCAGACTCACGTCCATCAAGTCAGTGATGCCATCCAGCCATCTCATCCTCTGTCATCCCCTTCTCCTCCTGCCCCCAATCCCTCCCAGCATCAGAGTCTTTTCCAATGAGTCAACTCTTCGCATGAGGTGGCCAAAGTACTGGAGTTTCAGATTCAGCATCATTCCTTCCAAAGAAATCCCAGGGCTGATCTCCTTCAGAATGGACTGGTTGGATCTCCTTGCAGTCCAAGGGACTCTCAAGAGTCTTCTCCAACACCACAGTTCTAAAGCATCAATTCTTCGGTGCTCAGCCTTCTTCACAGTTCAACTCTCACATCCATACATGACTACTGGAAAAACCATAGCCTTGACTAGACGGACCTTAGTCGGCAAAGTAATGTCTCTGCTTTTGAATATGATATCTAGGTTGGTCATAACTTTTCTTCCAAGGAGTAAGCGTCTTTTCATTTCATGGCTGCAATCACCATCTGCAGTGATTTTGGAGCCCCCCAAAACAGTCTGACACTGTTTCCACTGTTTCCCCATCTATTTCCCATGAAGTGATGGGACCAGATGCCATGATCTTCGTTTTCTGAATGTTGAGCTTTAAGCCAACTTTTTCACTCTCCTCNCACTGGAAAAACCATAGCCTTGACTAGACGGACCTTTGTTGGCAAAGTAATGTCTCTGCTTTTGAATATGCTATCTAGGTTGGTCATAACTTTCCTTCCAAGGAGGAAGCGTCTTTTAATTTCATGGCTGCAGCCACCATCTGCAGTGATTTTGGAGCCCCAAAAAATAAAGTCTGACACCGTTTCCACTGTTTCCCCATCTATTTCCCATGAAGTGATGGGACCGGATGCCATGATCTTCGTTTTCTGAATGTTGAGCTTTAAGCCAACTTTTTCACTCTCCTCTTTCACTTTCATCAAGAGACTCTTTAGTTCCTTTTCATTTTCTGCCATAAGGATGGTGTCATCTGCATATCTGAGGTTATTGATATTTCTCCCGGCAATCTTGATTCCAGCTTGTGTTTCTTCCAGCCCAGCGTTTCTCATGATGTACTCTGCATATAAGTTAAATAAGCAGGGTGACAATATACATTGTCACCTGACGTACTCTTTTTCCTATTCGGAGCCAGTCTGTGTTCCATGTCCAGCTCTAACAGTTGCTTCATGACCTGCATACAGATTTCTCAAGAGGCAGGTCAGGTGGTCTGGTATTCCCATCTCTATCAGAATTGTCCACAGTTTATGGTGATCCACACAGTCAAAGGCTTTGGCATAGTCAATAAACCAGAACTAGATGTTTTTCTGGAACTCTTTTGCCTTTTCCATGATCCAGCGGATGTTGGCAATTTGATCTCTGGTTCCTCTGCCTTTTCTAAAACCAGCTTGAACATCTGGAAGTTCACGGTTCACGTATTGCTAAAGCCTGGCTTGGAGAATTTTGAGCATTACTTTACTAGCGTAAAACACTGAGACACAAATGCTTATGCCCTCCTCCAGACCTACTGAATGAGAAACGCTGGAGGTGAGGTCCAATAATCCACATTTTAACAAACCTTCCGAGTAATTCTGATATGCATGAGGCTTTTCACAGCTAATGTTCGCCATACAAGCACTTAAAGCTGTGGATTACTCCCCTCTTAGTACCACTTGAACAGCATCACAGAAATCTTGATGTGTTAGGTGTCCTTCATCATTAAGTTTAAATGTTACATAATTCCTCTTGGGAGATCTTCATTAACACATGAGTTACTGTTGGTGGGAATGTAAACTGGTACAGACACTATGAAGAACAGTACGAACGTTCCTTAAAAAACTAAAATTAGAGTCATCAGTAAGATCCACTCCTGGGGATGTATCTGGAGGAAAGTCTACTTTGAGAAGACATACATGGACAGTGTTCACTGCAGCACTATTTACAATAATCAAGACATGAAGACAACCTAAATGCCCAGCGACAGATGAATGGATAAAGATGCAGTAGATTAAATATATACGCAATGGAATCTACTCAGCCATTAAAAAAAGAATGAAATAATGTCATTTGCAGCAACATGGATGAACCTAGAGAATACCATACTACATGAAGTAAGCCAGACAAAGACAAATATGATACCACTTCTGTGTGGAACTTTTTTAAAAAAGATACAAATGAACTTACTTGCAAAACAGAAATAGATCCATAGAAATAGAAAACAAACTTATGGCTACCAAAGGGTAAAGGAGCAGGGGATAATTTAGGAATCTGGGACTAGCATATATACACTCCTATAAAAATAGATAAGCAACAAAGACCTAGTATACAGCACAGGAAGCTATACTCAATATTTTGTATAAGAGAAAAGAATGTGACAAAGAATAGATCTATATCATGTGTAACTAAATCATTGCCCTGTACATCTGAAACTAGCACATTTTAAGCCAACTAGCTGGTAGGCTGCAGTCTACGGAGTCACTAAGAGTTGGACACGACTGAGCGACTTCACTTTCACTTTTCACTTTCATGCATTGGAGAAGGAAATGGCAACCCACTCCAGTGTTCTTGCCTGAAGAATCCCAGGGACGGGGGAGCCTGGTGGGCTGCCGTCTACGGGGTCACAAGAGTCGGACATGACTGAAGTGACTTAGCAGCAGCAAAAGTCAATTAAATAAATCATGAAACTGATGAATAAAGAAAACTAACATCAGATACTTAAAACTAATTTGCTTAATTTCTAAACATTTGAGAAATTTTCTAGATTTCTTCTTATTCACTTCTAATTTCATCCCATCACCGTAAGAGAATATATCCTAAGTGATTTTAATCCTTTGTTAAGATATGTTTTATGGCTGGCAATACGGTCTTAGTGAATATTCAGTGTGCATTTTAAATAAATGTATTTTACAGTTGTTTGAATTAGTATTCTGTAAATGTCAATTAATTCAATTTCATTCATATCATTCAAATCTTCTATCAGTATGTTCTTTTTTTCTTGCCTGTTTAAAAAATATTCAATTTTTAACATATTTAGTAACATATTTGTCTACTTCTCCTTTTAGTTCTGTCAATTTTCCCTTTATTTTAAAGTGCTCATAGTTGGTACATATAAATTCAGGGTTAATACTTCCTAATTCCAATCCCAAAGAAAGGCAATGCCAAAGAATGCTCAAACTACCGCACAATTGCACTCACCTCACATACTAGTAAAGTAATGCTCAAAATTCTCCAAGCCAGGCTTCAGCAATACGTGAACCGTGAACTCCCTGATGTTCAAGCTGGTTTTAGAAAAGGGAGAGGAACCAGAGATCAAATTGCCAACATCTGCTGGATCATCGAAAAAGCAAGAGAGTTCCAGAAAAACATCTACTTCTGCTTTATTGACTATGCCAAAGCCTTTGACTGTGTGGATCACAATAAACTGTGGAAAATTCTGAGAGAGATGAGAATACCAGACCACCTGACCTGCCTCTTGAGAAACCTGTATGCAGGTCAGGAAGCAACAGTTAGAACTGGACATGGAACAACAGACTGGTTCCAAATAGGAAAAGGAGTACATCAAGGCTGTATATTGTCACCATGCTTATTTAACTTATATGCAGAGTACATCATGAGAAACGCTGGTCTGGAAGAAACACAAGCTGGAATCAAGATTGCCGGGAGAAATATCAATAACCTCAGATATGCAGGTGACACCACCCTTATGGCAGAAAGTGAAGAGGAACTAAGAAGCCTCTTGATGAAAGTGAAAGAGGAGAGTGAAAAAGTTGGCTTAAAGCTCAACATTCAGACAACTAAGATCATGGCTTCTGCTCCCATCACTTCATGGGAAATAGATGGGGAAACAGTGGAAACAGTGTCAGACTTTATTTTGGGGGGGCTCCAAAATCACTGCAGATGGTGGCTGCAGCCATGAAATTAAAAGATGCTTACTCCTTGGAAGAAAAGTTATGACCAACCTAGATAGCATTTTCAAAAGCAGAGACATTACTTTGCCAACAAAGGTCCAGACAGTCAAGGCTATGGTTTTTCCTGTGGTCATGTATGGATGTGAGAGTTGGACTGTGAAGAAGGCTGAGCGCCGAACAATTGATGCTTTTGAACTGTGGTGTTGGAGAAGACTCTTGAGAGTCCCTTGGCCTGCAAGGAGATCCAACCAGTCCATTCTGAAGGAGATCAGCCCTGGGATTTCTTTGGAAGGAATGATGCTAAAGCTGAAACTCCAGTACTTTGGCCACCTCATGCGAAGAGTTGACTCATTGGAAAAGACTCTGATGCTAGGAAGGAGTGCGGGCAGGAGGAGAAGGGGACGACAGATGATGAGATGGCTGGATGGCATCACGGACTCGATGGACGTGAATTTGAGTGAACTCCGGGAGTTGGTGATGGACAGGGAGGCCATTCATGGGGTCGCAAAGAGTCAGGCACGACTGAGCGACTGAACTGAACTGAACTGAATGTACTGAAGGAGCCTCCCTGGTGGCTCAGTGTTAAAGAATGCAACTCCCACAGAGGTCCTTTGTCTCCGTAGGTTAGTTGATTCCTGAGTATTCAATTTTGTTGCAGTGGTGAAAGGAACTGTTTCTTTAGTTTCTCTGACTTTTCATTGCTAATGTATAGGAATGCAAGGGATTTCTGTGTATTAAATTTTATATCCTGAAATTTTACTATATTCATTGATTAGCACTAATAATTTTCTGGTGGCATCTTTAGGGTTTTCTATGTAAAGAATCATGTCATCTGCAAACTATGAGAGTTTTACTTCTTTTCCAAACTACTACTACTACTAAGTCGCTTCAGTCTTGTGTGACCCTGTGCGACCCCATAGACAGCAGCCCACCAGGCTCCTCCGTCCCTGGGATTCTCCAGGCAAGAACACTGGAGTGGGTCGCCATTTCCTTCTCCAATGCATGAAAGTGAAAAGTGAAAGTGAAGTCACTCAGTCGTGTCCGATCAAACTGGATTCCTTTTATTTCTTTTTCTTATCTGATTGCTGTGGCTAGAACTTCGAAAACTATGCTGAATAACAGTGGTGAGAGTAGGCACCCTTGTCTTGGTCCTGATTTTAGAGAAAATGCTTTCAATTTTTCACGTTTAAGAATAATGTTTGAAATGGGTTTGTTATATATGGCCTTTATTATGTTGACACATGTTCCTTCTATGCCTAATTTCTGAAGAAACTTTTTATTATAATTGGGTGTTGAATTTGGCCAAAATCTTTCTCTATTGAGGTGACCATATGGTTTTATTTTTCAGTTTGTTGATATGATATGTCACACTGACTGATTTGCGTGTCTTGAAGAATCCTGCATCCCTGAGATTAAGCCCATTTGATCATGATGTATGATCTTTTTAATGTGTTGTTGGATTCTGTTTGCTAGATTTTGTTGCGGATTTTTATAAGATACTGATGAAAGAAATTAGAGATGACACAAATAGGTGAAGAGATATACCATGTTCTTGGACTGAAAGAATGAATACTATGAAAATGACTACACTATCCAAAGCAATCAGTAGATTCAATGCAATCCCCATCAAACTACCAACGGTATTTTTCACAGAACTAGAACAAATAATTTCACAATTTGTATAGAAACACAAAAGACCCCAAATAGCCAAAGCAATTCTGAGAAAGAATGGAGCTGGAGGAATCAACCTTTCTTAGTTCAGACTTTACTACAAAGCTACAGTTATTAAGACAGTATGGTACTTGCAGAAAAAACAGAAATATAGACCAATGGAACAAGACAGAAAGCCTGGAGATAAATCCACGCACTTATGGTCACCTTACCTTTGACAAAGGAGGCAAAGATACGCAACAGAGAAAAGATAATCTCTTCAATAAGTGATGCTGGGAAAACCGGGCAACTACGTGTAAAAGAATAAAATTAGAACACTTCCTAACACCACACACACACAAATAAAAACTCAAAATGGATTAAAGACCTAAATGTAAGATCAGAAATTATAAAACTTAAGAGAAAAACATAGGCAGAACACTCTGTCATAAATCACAGCAAGATCCTCTATGACCCACCTCCTAGAGTGGGTCCTAGAGTAATGGAAATAAAATCAAAAACAAACAAATGGGACCTAATTAAACTTAAAAGCTTTTGCACAACTAAGGAAACCATAAGCAAAGTGAAAAGACAACCCTCAGAATGAGAGGCAAAAATAGCAAATGAAACAACTGACAAGAACTAATCTCCAAAATACACAAGCTCAATACCAGAAAAACAAACCACCCAATCAGAAAATGGGCAGAAGACTTAAACAGACATTTCTCCAAAGAAGACATATGGATGGCTAATAAACAAATGAAAAGACACCCAATATTGCTTGTTATTCAGTTCAGTCGCTCAGTCATGTCCGACTCTTTGCGACTCCACAGACTGCAGCACGCCAGGCCTCCCTGTCCATCACCAAGTCCTGGAGTTCACTCAAACTCCTGTCCATCGAGTTGGTGATGCCATCCAGCCATCTCATCCTCTGTCATGTTATTAGAGAAATGCAAATCAAAACGACAATGAGATATCACATCACATGGATCAGAATGGCCATCATCAAAAAATCTACAAATAATAAATGTTGGAGAGGATGTGGAGAAGACGGAACCCTCTTACACTGTTGGTGGGAATGTAAATTGATACAGCCACTATGGAAAACAGTATGGAGGTTCCTTAAAAAACTAGGAAGAAAACTTACCATATGACCCAGCAATCCCACTACTAGGCATACCCCCTGAAGAAATCATAACTGAAAAAGAAACGTACTCCAATGTTCACTGCAGCACTCTTTACAATAGTTGGGACACAGAAGCAACCTAGACGTCCATCAACAGATGAACGGGTAAAGAAGTTGCAGTACATATACATCGTGGAATATTACTCAGGTATAAAAAGGAATGCATTTGAGTCGGTTCTAAAGAGGTGGACAAACCTAGAGCCTATTATACAAAGTGCAGTAAGTCAGAAAGAGAAAGACAAATATTGTACATTAACACATATATATGGAGTCTAGAGAGATAGTATTGATGAACCCATCTACAGGGCAGCAGTGGAGATGCAGACACAGAGAAGAGACTTATGGACACAGTGAGGGAGAGAGAAGGTGGGATGATTTGAGAGAGCAGCCCTGAAACATACACATTACCATATGTAAAGTACACAGACAGTGGGAATTTCCTGTACGACATAGGGAACCCAAAGTTAATGCTCTGTGACAACCAAGAGGGATGGATGGGGAAGGAGGTTTAAGAAGGAGGGGACATATGCATACCTATGGCTGACTCATGCTGCTGTACAGCAGAAACCGTCACAATATTGTAAAGTAACTATCCTCCGATACAATAGTTTTAAATTTTTAAAAAAAAAAAGAATCCGCCTGCCAATGCAGGAGACACAGGTTCAATCCCTGAGTCAGGAAGATCCTCTGGAGAAGGAAATGGCAACCTACTCCAGTATTTTTGCCAGGAAAATGCCATGGACAGAGGAGCCTGGCAGGCTACAGTCCATGGGGTCTCAAAAGAGTGGGACATGACTTTGCGACTGAAACAACAAAATGCATTGAAATTTTTATTATGAAACACCCATCTCTATCTCTAGTGTTACTCCCTCAGGGTCTATCTTTTTATTAACATAGCCATGCAGCTTTCTTATTGGTAGTGTTTCTATGGTATATCTTTTCCCATGTTGTAGTCTATCTTCATATTTAAAGTATGTCTTATATAAGCTTCATATAGCTAGATTTCTCTTTTTAAGCCAGTATGACAACCTGTGCCTTTTAAATGAAGTATCTAGGCCACTGAAGTTTAATGTAATTATTAATGTAATGTGGTTTAAGTCTATCATCTTGCTATTCACTTTCTATCTGTCCCATTTGATCTTTCTCCCTTTAATCTTCCTTTCCCAACTTACTTTTGATTGAGTTCAGAATTGCATTGCATTTCTTCTACTGACCAAATTAGCTATAGCTGTTTGCTTACTTTTTTACTAGATACTCTTGAGATTATGACAGCATCTGTTAAGTAATCACATTTCACCTTACATCAGCATTACCCTATTTCACATACAATGCAAAAACACATACAATGCATACATACAACATAATATATACATAAACTATAGAATGAGCTAGAAAAAAAAATGTTTGATGAGATAATTGTTGGAAATTTTCCAAAATTTTCTGAAGTCTCCAGCTAACTTGGAGGCTGTGTGTTTGTGTGTTGAGTGACACTCCCTGGAGCCCAGCAGAAAGCAGTAGGGTGAGAGGTCAGAAATTTCAACAATTGCCCAGAGCTGGGGATATAAGAGTTTGGCGGTCAAGTCCCACCAAGTTAGGAAGTGGGATTCAGTCCCTTGACCTAGGAAGCCTGCTGGGTTCTACTTGGAGCAACGGCCCGAGGATAAGCCAGTTGAAAACACAGCTCATGCAGTCAGCTTCCTTTCTTCCAAGTTGGGCGTCCCCTCCACCTTCTACCTACTTCTGTTTTATATTCTGTCTAGATTCCCTATTATTGGCAGAAGCTTCTCATCCATTACCAGAACCACAACCCCAACCCAGGTCTGATTTTTATGTCAGTTTCTCACCTGGGAAGAAGTGTAAATGCATACTCCAAACAGTAATAAAACCCAAAAAACTCTGGTTACAAACTTACATAAAAACTTTAAACTTTCCTAGAGCTAAAGATAAAATCAGCAAGCTTCCTTGATATCTCCCAGTGTAGATAAACGGACTGCTCCTTTTCTTATTCTTCCTGCAAATTCCCCTTCTTACTAAAGGTGTAGCTCTTCAAGAGCCTTAGTTCCAACTAACTGCTGCTGGGCGACCTAAGGCCTCAACTTCTATTATCAAGTTCCACAAGATCTCAAAACTCAGCAACAGTAACTGCCACCCAACCGTGCCTCGGAGAGCCTCAGTCTTACCATTTCACATTTCCCCTCCTTGCTTCTGACTTGTGTGAATTTCCCTTACTTTCCGGGACATCCAACTAAGTATTTTAAAAGTCTTTGTTACATTTTATCCTGGATTTCTAGATTTTTTTTTGTTTTGCTGCTGTGGGAGGATTTTCAAGTAATCTAAGTAGCTAAGTTGTCATAGTTTGAAAAACATGTTATTTTATAAGTAGAAAAAAAATGTTTAATAGACAGTACATGGGAAAAACTCTGGGTAAAAATAACTTCATTTAGGTACATCAAACATGTACATCTCGCAAAGTGGAACAAGTATCATTTGTTCTTCCAAAAAGTGAGACGCTGGAAATGAGGACTGTGGGAAATAAGGACCATGGCGGCGCTCACTGTGTGCAGTTGTTTCAGTGATGAAAAGCTACAGCGTGCAAGGCACCAGGGAGCGGTGCAACCGTGCAGGGTAACAGAGAGCAAGAGCCTAAAGAGGACACGCTGTATCACAGCCTTTAAGATAGATGCTGGAACAGTCAGCTGTCCGTAAATACAGCTCATCATGTCCTGCGTTTAGAGTCCCACAGGCACACAACGTTCAGAGAGAACTTGTGCAAGGCACCAGGGAGCGGTGCAACCGTGCAGGGTAACAGAGAGCAAGAGCCTAAAGAGGACACGCTGTATCACAGCCTTTAAGATAGATGCTGGAACAGTCAGCTGTCCGTAAATACAGCTCATCATGTCCTGCGTTTAGAGTCCCACAGGCACACAACGTTCAGAGAGAACTAAGCTGGATAACACTTCATATCACTGTGTATCTACCGCTTAACATAAAATTCAAATCTAAAACCACAGGGAATTCGGCTCTATGTTATGTGGCAGCCTGCATGGGAGGGCAGTTTGGGGGAGAATGGATACATGGATATGTCTGGCTGAGTCCCTCTGCTGTCCGCCTCAAGCTATCACAACACTGTTAATTAGCTATACTCCAATACAAAACAGAAAGCTTAAAAAGAGTCTAAAACCAATTCAGTAGAAGGCTGAATAACAGAGAGTCAATACCCTTAAGTTAAGAATTCATAAGATAATGATTATCCTACCAAAAAAAATTAGGACATAAAAAGTAAAATAAATTTGAAAACTGGATGAATTTTCAAACAGTAACAGCAATAACACAGTTGCATACACAATGAACTAAGTGAATTAGTCTGCTGAAAATGAGAGAAAAACACAATGGGCATTAGTGACAGTTAATACACTGATTAGCATGTCATGAACTAAAATCATGAGTTTTAATTTAGAAAAAGGTTAAAACAAGAGAGTTACAATTCATTTAAGTCTTTAAGTTATTTTCTTACTGTACACTCAACTTGGCAGTGAAAGTGACCCTGCAAAGGAGATATATGGTAAGATCCTCTGGAGAAGGAAATGGCAACCTACTCCAGTATTTTTGCCAGGAAAATGCCATGGACAGAGGAGCCTGGCAGGCTACAGTCCATGGGGTCTCAAAAGAGTGGGACATGACTTTGCGACTGAAACAACAAAATGCATTGAAATTTTTATTATGAAACACCCATCTCTATCTCTAGTGTTACTCCCTCAGGGTCTATCTTTTTATTAACATAGCCATGCAGCTTTCTTATTGGTAGTGTTTCTATGGTATATCTTTTCCCATGTTGTAGTCTATCTTCATATTTAAAGTATGTCTTATATAAGCTTCATATAGCTAGATTTCTCTTTTTAAGCCAGTATGACAACCTGTGCCTTTTAAATGAAGTATCTAGGCCACTGAAGTTTAATGTAATTATTAATGTAATGTGGTTTAAGTCTATCATCTTGCTATTCACTTTCTATCTGTCCCATTTGATCTTTCTCCCTTTAATCTTCCTTTCCCAACTTACTTTTGATTGAGTTCAGAATTGCATTGCATTTCTTCTACTGACCAAATTAGCTATAGCTGTTTGCTTACTTTTTTACTAGATACTCTTGAGATTATGACAGCATCTGTTAAGTAATCACATTTCACCTTACATCAGCATTACCCTATTTCACATACAATGCAAAAACACATACAATGCATACATACAACATAATATATACATAAACTATAGAATGAGCTAGAAAAAAAAATGTTTGATGAGATAATTGTTGGAAATTTTCCAAAATTTTCTGAAGTCTCCAGCTAACTTGGAGGCTGTGTGTTTGTGTGTTGAGTGACACTCCCTGGAGCCCAGCAGAAAGCAGTAGGGTGAGAGGTCAGAAATTTCAACAATTGCCCAGAGCTGGGGATATAAGAGTTTGGCGGTCAAGTCCCACCAAGTTAGGAAGTGGGATTCAGTCCCTTGACCTAGGAAGCCTGCTGGGTTCTACTTGGAGCAACGGCCCGAGGATAAGCCAGTTGAAAACACAGCTCATGCAGTCAGCTTCCTTTCTTCCAAGTTGGGCGTCCCCTCCACCTTCTACCTACTTCTGTTTTATATTCTGTCTAGATTCCCTATTATTGGCAGAAGCTTCTCATCCATTACCAGAACCACAACCCCAACCCAGGTCTGATTTTTATGTCAGTTTCTCACCTGGGAAGAAGTGTAAATGCATACTCCAAACAGTAATAAAACCCAAAAAACTCTGGTTACAAACTTACATAAAAACTTTAAACTTTCCTAGAGCTAAAGATAAAATCAGCAAGCTTCCTTGATATCTCCCAGTGTAGATAAACGGACTGCTCCTTTTCTTATTCTTCCTGCAAATTCCCCTTCTTACTAAAGGTGTAGCTCTTCAAGAGCCTTAGTTCCAACTAACTGCTGCTGGGCGACCTAAGGCCTCAACTTCTATTATCAAGTTCCACAAGATCTCAAAACTCAGCAACAGTAACTGCCACCCAACCGTGCCTCGGAGAGCCTCAGTCTTACCATTTCACATTTCCCCTCCTTGTTTCTGACTTGTGTGAATTTCCCTTACTTTCCGGGACATCCAACTAAGTATTTTAAAAGTCTTTGTTACATTTTATCCTGGATTTCTAGATTTTTTTTTGTTTTGCTGCTGTGGGAGGATTTTCAAGTAATCTAAGTAGCTAAGTTGTCATAGTTTGAAAAACATGTTATTTTATAAGTAGAAAAAAAATGTTTAATAGACAGTACATGGGAAAAACTCTGGGTAAAAATAACTTCATTTAGGTACATCAAACATGTACATCTCACAAAGTGGAACAAGTATCATTTGTTCTTCCAAAAAGTGAGAAGCTGGAAATGAGGGCTGTGGGAAATAAGGACCATGGCGGCGCTCACTGTGTGCAGTTGTTTCAGTGATGAAAAGCTATAGTGTGCAAGGCACCAGGGAGCGGTGCAACCGTGCAGGGTAACAGAGAGCAAGAGCCTAAAGAGGACACGCTGTATCACAGCCTTTAAGATAGATGCTGGAACAGTCAGCTGTCCGTAAATACAGCTCATCACGTCCTGCGTTTAGAGTCCCACAGGCACACAACGTTCAGAGAGAACTAAGCTGGATAACACTTCATATCACTGTGTATCTACCGCTTAACATAAAATTCAAATCTAAAACCACAGGGAATTCGGCTCTATGTTATGTGGCAGCCTGCATGGGAGGGCAGTTTGGGGGAGAATGGATACATGGATATGTCTGGCTGAGTCCCTCTGCTGTCCGCCTCAAGCTATCACAACACTGTTAATTAGCTATACTCCAATACAAAACAGAAAGCTTAAAAAGAGTCTAAAACCAATTCAGTAGAAGGCTGAATAACAGAGAGTCAATACCCTTAAGTTAAGAATTCATAAGATAATGATTATCCTACCAAAAAAAATTAGGACATAAAAAGTAAAATAAATTTGAAAACTGGATGAATTTTCAAACAGTAACAGCAATAACACAGTTGCATACACAATGAACTAAGTGAATTAGTCTGCTGAAAATGAGAGAAAAACACAATGGGCATTAGTGACAGTTAATACACTGATTAGCATGTCATGAACTAAAATCATGAGTTTTAATTTAGAAAAAGGTTAAAACAAGAGAGTTACAATTCATTTAAGTCTTTAAGTTATTTTCTTACTGTACACTCAACTTGGCAGTGAAAGTGACCCTGCAAAGGAGATATATGGCATCGCCTCTTTAATCAAACGATCCAAGTAAGTTCAAACACCATATGTTTCCTGACACGATGAAATACGAAGGACCCAACATCATCTATGATATAGTATTTCTAAAAAGAATTTAACTTGAATCCATCAATTCTCTAGACCTAACTTAAAATTTATATTAAACGTTGGGACTAGAGAATCAAATTTAATGATAACAAGAGAAAGCAAATAGACAAATACGAATATTGCACAGGGCAACTCACTTGGACTTTTCAAGAACTTAGTGTCATGGGGGGAAACAATGGGGAGAGAAATCCAGAAGAAATACGAGCAAAAAGAATCCAACAGAGCATTATAAAGATGCTAACACATCACAAGTGGAAGGCCTTCTAAAAATGCTAGGGTGGTTTAATTTTAAGACTGCCATTGATATAACCTATCTATTAATAGAGACAGGAATAAAACCCATACAATCACCTCTATAGACATCACAGAATCGAATTCAACACTCATTCATGTTAAAAAATATGCTAAAAATAAAGTACTTGTTAGATGCTAATTTACCATGATTTTATACCAAAGCCAAGTATTAATGAAAACACAGAGCACTGAAAATCCTCTTTCACTGGTGAAAGGATTTTAAGGTTATACAACTGTTTCAGAAAACAGTTTAGATGACCCTGTGAAGTTGAACATACAAATATCCTACGACCTAGCAATTCTAACTCCTAGGTTTATGCAATGGAAGGCTCACATAAGTGCATCAAAATGTTTTTACAAGATTTACCTGTAATAGCCAAACATGGCAAACAACCCGAATGTCCATCACCAGTGGTGTGACGGTGTAATGAAAGGGAATGACAGACACCTAAAACGAGGGTGAATTTCACAAACATGACATGTAACAGAAGAAGCCAGAGACCACGTGCCATGTGATTCAATTTAAATATAACTCAGTAACAGGCAAAGTAATCACAGCATCAGAAGGTACGGCAGAAGTCACCTTTAGAGCAAAGGGAGAGATTAGTGATCAAGATCAGGCCCGAAGGGTCTCCTGGCATTCTGGCAATGTTCTGTTTCTTGAACCAGGGGCAGTTTCCTGCGTTTCCACTGAGGATGAAATGTATGTTCTGTGCACATTTCTGTATATTTGTAACACTTTAGTAAAAAGAGTATTACCATGTTTAATCCAAAAAGCATGCACAAAGCAATCCCTGAGTCTATAATCCCAAAATATGTAACACAAAAGGAAAAAATATATAATTATATATCAAATTGGTGACAAGATTATTTGAATTGATCTGAAAACACAGTTTCTGTCTGTAGACTGTATCCCATGGACCAAAAAATAATAATAGTAACTTAAATAGCACTTTTTAATTTTATTGTTACTAATAATATAGTTATTACTTTTAAACCACTTATTCTCAACTATCTGTTAAAGAAGGTAAGTGTATTGATGTCACAAGCAATTAAGGTTTTCAGCCTCTAACAAGAGCGCTGGAATTTTTAAACAGAAAATTTTAAGTTAGGTCTAGAGACTTGATGGATTCAAGTTAAATTCTTTTTAGAAATACTATATCATAGATGATGTTGGGTCCTTCGTATTTCATCGTGTCAGGAAACATACGGTGTTTGAACTTACTTGGATCATTTGATTAAAGAGGCGATGCCTAGCAGCAGCAGCAGCAGCAGCAGCAGCAGCAGAGACTTGATGGATTCAAGTTAAATTCTTTTTAGAAATACTATATCATAGATGATGTTGGGTCCTTCGTATTTCATCGTGTCAGGAAACATATGGTGTTTGAACTTACTTGGATCATTTGATTAAAGAGGCGATGCCATATATCTCCTTTGCAGGGTCACTTTCACTGCCAAGTTGAGTGTACAGTAAGAAAATAACTTAAAGACTTAAATGAACTATTGTGAACTGAAAGTACAGGTCTGAGTGAACTTCTGATTTTTCTCTTTATGAACAATTCCTAGCTAGATGAAACGACAATTCCAGCATCAGTGACACCCAGACTCGGACTGTGCTCTCTAAGCACCAAGGTCAGCTAAAATTAAATACGGTTTCCTGTAGAACTGCCTTCAGAACTAAAGGCTTACTATTCCCAAGAATAGTGAAATCTTGTTGACAGAAAGCAACTAAGTTATCAGAGACAATAATCGGCTCATGCAGAAAGGAGAAAGGAGCAAACACGAAGGGGCTCCTGAGTTCCATCTCAGTCCAAAAGACTAATCCCTACAGAAGCCCGAAATATCCAAACATACATATGCAGATCCGTAATTTCTTCATACAAACAAAAAATCTCATGGGACAGAATTAACACTACTAATGCACAACATGTTATTCTGAATATTGGTCTATAAAGGTGGATAATCATTCATCTTGCCTTTGCTAAACACACTGTATTTTTGGATAACCAATTAGCTGAGATGGGAAAGTTCTAATACCAGCTGTAAATGAGAAAGGAATTATAGAAAGAAAAAAATTCTCATTTTGGGAACACTGAAGGACTAATGCCACTAGCCACTGATCATTGATAGAGGCTACAACTTTTAAGAGTGATGGAGAAGTTCAAAATCATAGCGTTGACAACACTTGAAGCTAGTGACCAATCACACTATCACCAACCAGACATTATTATACGCATGTTCCTGGGAGCCAACAGGAAACACAGAGCACCAACTAGGAAGAATTCCCACCCTTTCTCCATAAAATGACTTGAATCTCAGCAAGTCTACATATCTAACAAGCAGTTCATGGGAAATACAGGTGAGAGAAGACCACGAAGGACAGAATAAAACTTAATGAAATTCAGGTCTGGTTAAAACAAGTGCCAATTTGTCTTTGATAAATAAACGGCACTAAAAAAATAACAGGAAAATGTTTGAAATTCAGGGACTTAATAGTCAATGTTCTCTAAATACAGTACCGGACCTTGTTTCGGTCCTGGTTCAGTGAAAAAATACACAATGACATGTGTGAGACATCAGGGAAATCTGAACACTGACTGGCATTAAATATTAGGCAACCACTGTCAATTGTGTTAGCTGCGGTCACAGCATGGTGGTTGTATTTTTTTAAAGCCTTTTCTGTTAGATATATATACTAGAGCATTTATGAGCACAGTATGAGGTCTAGGATTTTTTTAATACTATAGCAGGGGTTGGGGGTGGGAATTTCCCTGGCAGTCCAGTGGTTAGGATTCCACACTTTCTGCTGGGGGCTGGAGTTCAATCCTTGGTCAGGAAACTAAGATCCTGCAAGCAGGCCACACAGCACCACAAAAAAAAAAAAAAAAAAAACAGAAACAGGGGAGGGGGAAGACAGAGGGAGGAGGTAGGGAGGGGGAGTGAGAGGGCAAGACGACAGACAGATAATATTCGTATAATCTCAGTAACTGTTGGAAGTGATCTCAGTATTTCAGTCTCTCTACTTTTATGTATATTGAGATTTTCCATAANAACAAAAAAAAAAAAAAAAAAAAAAACTGTAACAGGGGAGGGGGAAGACAGAGGGAGGAGGTAGGGAGGGGGAGTGAGAGGGCAAGACGACAGACAGATAATATTCGTATAATCTCAGTAACTGTTGGAAGTGATCTCAGTATTTCAGTCTCTCTACTTTTATGTATATTGAGATTTTCCATAATGAAAATGTTTAATGAAGGGATCAAACTAGAGTATCTGTTAATATTCCTTCCAGTTCTGAATCTTAAGGTTTTATATTCAATTTCCTAAAATATATCCACCACATGTTTAAGATTTAAATATATATAACATGCCTCTTGATGAAAGTGAAAGAGGAAAGCGAAAAAGTTGGCTTAAAGCTCAACATTCAGAAAATGAAGATCATGGCATCCGGTCCCATCACTTCATGGGAAATAGATGGGGAAACAGTGGAA
>SJYT01026987.1:377320-405816 GCA_006410635.1 Cephalophus harveyi | reverse complement strand
GTTGGAGAAGACTCTTGAGAGTCCCTTGGACTGCAAGGAGATCCAACCAGTCCATTCTGAAGGAGATCAGCCCTGGGATTTCTTTGGAAGGAATGATGCTAAAGCTGAAACTCCAGTACTTTGGCCACCCCATGAGAAGAGTTGACTCAATGGAAAAGACTCTGATGCTGGGAAGGATTGGGGGCAAGAGAAGGGGATGACAAAGGATGAGATGGCTGGATGGCATCACTGACTCGATGGATGTGAGTCCATCTAGTGAACTCCGGGAGTTGGTGATGGACAGGGAGGCCTGGCGTGCTGCGATTCATGGGGTCGCAAAGGGTCAGTCATGACTGAGCAACTGAACTGAACTGAACATAATATAATATTTATTTTTATTATTACACATAAGAACCACAACAAACTCAGGTTGATAAATGTGTTGCCTAGAAGGAAAAGTGTAAGAAGCTGGCTATATTTTTCCATAGAAAACATAAGGAAGAATTTAATAAATGCTTCTAAATATATACCAGAGACCACAACCAGCTCTTTTCTGTAGCCAGTGACGGCAGAATAAGATGGAAGGGACTTAAACTGTATCATAAGAAAAGTAAAATAGATTTTTCTCCATCCATCTCTTCCGTCTCCTTGTAACAAATTATACTGCCACACTTTCCTGCCATTCTTGTAATCATTTATTAAATCTTTTAACATGGACTGAATACCAGATGTACACACGTTACTTGGCTGGCTAGGCACCATGGATTACAGTGATGAATAATGAGGTTCTATAAAAAGAGAATGAAATAGTGCCATTTGCAGCAACATGGGTAGACAGAGATTATGATACTAAGTGAAGTAAGACAGAGAAAGACAAGCATCATATGATATCACTTATATATGGAATCTTTTAAAAAGAAAGATAATACACATCAACCTATATACAAAACAAAAACAGACAACAGACAAAGAAGAAAAAACTTACAGCTACCAAAGGGGAAAGGGGAGGAGGATAAATTAAGAGTTTTGAATTAACATATATACACTGCTGCTGCTGCTGCTAAGTCACTTCAGTCATGTCCGACTCTGTGCGACCCCATAGATGGCAGCCCACAAGGCTCCACCATCCCTGGGATTCTCCAGGCAAGAACACTGGAGTGGGCTGCCATTTCCTTCTCCAATATATACACTACTATATATAAAATAGATAACAAACAAGGGGCTACTTGTATAGCACAGAAAACCATACTTAGTATTTTGTAATAACTTATAAGGGAAAAGAATCTGAAAAAAGAAGAGATACAAACAGATATACATATAACTGAATCACTTTGCTGGACAGCTGAAAGTGACACATTGTAAATCAATTATACTTCTGTTAAAAAATAAAAATTTAAAAATTAATAAAATAAAATGAGGTCTATGCCTTTAAAATGCCTACAGGATCTTCAACCACGAGTTTTACTGAAACGTACTGGAGAAATCAGGGCACGTCTCACACTTGAAATTTTAATAATGATTTACTGAAAAACTACGCATGAACACACAATTGTGCTACAGAGACCTCGTCTCAAGAGTTCTGAACCTAAGGCTCATAGATGGGCCTCCCAGGAATCCGCATCTCCTGAAATGACTGCACTGTTCTCAAGAGGCTGTCATGGCTTTCCTTAATCTAAAATGGACTGGAATCACATCTCATGCAGCAGAAACCAAAAAAACAGGGAAAAGAACAAAGCGCCATGTACCTGCCAAGCTTACTTCTTCCTGAAGTTCTAACTTGTAAACCTTTGCTTCCAGCGTTTGAGCGTCCTCTAGTGGTGGTCTCCATTGCTACAGTCAATTGGTCTTAATGGTTGTGTACCTTGTAAAACTTTGTTTCCTGTGTTTGGGTGCCATCTAGTGGTTGTTTCGACTGTTACAGAACTAAAAATTTCGTTGGATTCCATGGACATGAACTTCGGCAAATTTCAGGAGATACTGAGAGGCAGGGAGGCTTGGAGAGCTGCAGTCCACGGGATTTCAAAGAGTTGAAATGACTGAACGACAACTCAGTGACTGAACGACACAACACAGAAACCTTGTAAGCAGTAACAGAATTTTTAAAAAGACGGCATTAGAAAGGGGCACCTGACACAATTTCAAGTTATTTTCAAAATCCCTCCTTATCCAACAGAAAACAATTCACAATATAGTAAATGTTAATTCAAAAGTTTCCTGGATAGCTAAATACACACTACCACTTTTTCAAATTAACGTCGGCAGACATCCAAGAAATCTCGTTAATGAAACAAGCTTTACCCAAAAATTGTTGAAATCACGACGAATAGAGCCCTGAAGCCAGGTAATTCCACCACACCACCCTCAGTAACTGCCAGTGCTGAAAATGAGAGGCTGCTGAAGTGTAAAGGTCTACTGGGGTTACTCTATAGCGGCTGCCACATTCCACGAAAAACACTTAAGTGAATACCCACGAGAGCTGTATGTTCTAAAACGAAGAACATTCTCTGCCATTCATAACATTTCAGTCATAAAACAAATTACCTCAATGACAGGTGCATTTTCCTGGAGCTCAGTTGTGTGCGAGGCCAGCAAACCAATCACCCGAGCGACCTTGGCCCTTCTGTAAACAGACAGAAAATGGGTTCTGAAGTGGAGAGTTAGGACCAAGGAAATCAACCCCATTTAGTTACATTACACGGTAAGCATCAACATGAGAGAAAAGTGGAATGAGATGGGGTAAGCATACACTCCCCCACGCGTATGGCCCAGAGGAACGTTCGCTTGTGTACACAGGGAGACATGAATACACGCCCCCTGCAGCACCATCTGTGTGCACGCATGCTCCGTCACTCAGCCGTGTCCACCTCTTTGTGGCCCCGTGGACTGTAGCCCACCAGGCTCCTCTGTCCATGGGATTCTCCAGGCAAGAATACTGGAGTGGGTTGCCATTTCCACCTCCAGGGGACCTTCCAGACGCACAGATCAAGTCTGCATATCTGGCGTCTCCTGCACTGGCAGGTGGGTTCTTTACCACTGAGCTACCTGGAAAGTCCATTTGTAATGGTGACAAAAACTGAAGTTGTGCTTTATAATTGAAATGGAAAGTAAAAATTTTTCAAAGGTCTTCGCCAGAGAGAGGAAAGAAATAGTAATTACCCCTTTCAGTATGTGAATAGTTAAATAAACTGTGGTACATACAGACCATGGAATATCTGGAATAGTTGACAGTGGAATAAAAAGAATGAGCTACCAGCCATGAAAAGACATGGAGGAACTTTAAATGTGTGTTACTAAGGGAAAAAAAGCCAATCGGGAAAAACTACATACTTTATGATCCCAACTACATGACATCCCAACTACAAGGCAAAACTATGGAGGCAATGAAAAGTTCAGTGGTTCAATAAAAGTCAGAGGTATGAGCAGGCAGAACACAGATTTGCTTATTATCCAATAAACACTGTATGATACCATAATGATACAACACATCATTAAACAGTGTCTAAACCCACAGACTGTGCAACACCAAGAGTGAACTGTACTGTAAAGTACAGAGTTTGGATGATTTTGACATGTCAGTTTAGGAGCCTCATTTGTAACAAATGTGCCGTTCAGGTGGGAGATACTGATAACTGGAGAGGCAACACGCATGGGGAGCAGAGGCATGGGGGAAATCTCTTTACCATGCCCTCAATTTGCAGTAAGCCTAAGACTGCTCTAAAAAATAAATTCGATGAAAACCAAGAAAGGGTGGATTTTATCTCAATAAACGAGTAGGAAAGCACAAGAAAATGCAGAGTCAAGAGATACGAAACCCCACATCCATCCTACAGGAGTTTCAGGAGCAGTAAAAGGAGGAAATAGAAATGAAGAAATCATAAGGACAGAAAAAAGCAAAAGAAAGGCTAAAGCCTTTAAGAGACTGACTGGCAAGGAAAATTTGTAAAAAGATATATCCTAGCAAAATGTTGCAGGCGTGCAATATAAAGAAAACTTGTTTTTTCACTGAAAAACAGAATTAAACTGTCACATGTAAGAGGAAGAAGAAAGAGGTGGGTTGGGCCCTGAGTCCTCCAAAACTGCAGTCAGCACACGAGACAATGAGAACACGCACACCAGGGCCCAAGGATGGGTGTGGGCTGACGGTCCTGGGAGGCCTCATTCAGCCTGCTGGGCCTGAGCTCCAAAACCACAGCCAGAAAGTTTCAAAGGAAGGAGTAACTCCAGAAGCACAGCCTCTGAGAGACGTTCTTCTTAAAAAAAATTTTTTTTTAATTCTGAAAGAAACCGACCAAATGAAATCCAATCCATCAAGAAGTGAAGTAACTCACAAATGGAGAAACTGTATTTAAAAAAAAAAAAAAAAAAAACTGACAATGAGCATTTACTTTATTAAAGTGTCAAACTGTACCAAAAACTAGAAAACTCCTTCCTAGAATATGAATATCAAGGGAACTGAAAACAATCTTGAAAAACAAGCACAAAGTTGAAGTCACATTTTCTGATTTCAAAACTTACTACAAAACTATGGTAATCGAGACACTGCGATACTCACAGAAAGACAGATTTATAGACCCATGAAACAACAGACAGCCCGGAAACAAACCCTCACCGTATGCGGTCAACACGACTATCAACAAGGCTGCCAACACCATTTAATGGGGAGAGGACAGTCCTTTCAAAAAACAGTGCTGGGGAAACTGGAGATACATATACAATAGAACGAACCTGGGGCTTCCCTGGTTAAGAATCCACCTGCCAATGCAGACAACAGGAGTTTGAGCCCTGCTTTCGGGAAGATCCCACATGCCTCAGGGCAACTAAGCCTGTGCGCCACAACTACCGAGCCTGAGCTCTAGAACCTGCCAGCTGCAACTACAGAAGCCCTCACAGCCGGGAGCCCACGCTCTGCAACGAGAGAAGCCGCCGCAGTGAGAAGCTTGTGCACAGCTAGACCAGAGCCCCTGCTTGCTGCAACCAGAGAAAGCCCAGGTGGCAACAGCCAAAAGTAAACAATTAAAAAAAAAACCTGGACCTTACCTAATACTGTATTAAAAAACAAAAAACTCAAAATAGATCAAAAACCTAAATGTAAGAGCTCAAACTATAAAACTCGTAATACAGTTCAGTCACTCAGTCATGTCCAACTCTTTGTGACCCCATGGACTAGAGCATGCCAGGCTTCCCTGTCCTTCACCATCTCCCGGAGTTCGCTCAAACTCAAGTCCATTCAGGCGGTAATGCCATCCAGCCATCTCGTCCTCTGTCATCCCCTTCTCCTCCTGCCTTCAATTTTTATGGTCATGATTTTCAAGCCCTGCATCATATTTTTCTTAGCAAATGAAGACATTCTGCTGGAGTGGAATAAAGGTTCTGGTACATTTGCAAATGAGTTTGTGTCTGGGTATGGACCTTTTATATAAAAATCTTTTATATAAGGAAGTATAGAAACACTCACACTACTGCTGGACACTGTACAGGCAGAACAGAAGCCTGTCCTGGAGAAGACCAGAGTCCTGGGGCTTGTCTCTGAAACAAGGGGTGACTTTGGGCAGTGGCGACCCCTGAGGTCAGAGGAATTTGAAATGGGGTTTCCCACCAAACATGGAGGCTGGTAGTCCTGTTCAGACTTACAAACATTCCAGTCAAGAGTGCAGTGTAGAAAAAAACATGAATGTAAAAGTTTTATGCTTTGGATTTGGCAACGATTTCTTGACTATGACACTAAAATCACAGACAACAAAAGAAAAAAATGAAAACCCTGGTTGCATCAAAATTTTTAAATGTATGCATCAAAGAAGACTATCAACGGAACAAAAAGGCAACTCACAGAATGGGAGAAAGTACTTGTTAAGTCATGTACCTAACACAGGGTTAATATCCAGAATACATACAGAACTCCTATAAATAAAAATAAGGCAACCAAAACTGGGCAAAGGACCTGAAAAGACATCTCTCCAAAGAAGATAAACAAATGACCAATAAGGACATGAAAAGATGCTTGACATTACTAGTTATGAGTGAAATGCAAATCAAAACCACACTGTATATAACTTCATGCCCATTAGAAGAGCTACTACCGAAAAGAAAAGAAAAACGGAAAAAACGAAGGGCTGAAGAGGATGAGGACAAACTAGAACCCTCCCGCACTGGTGGTGGGAATGCAAAATAGTGCAGACATTGTGTAAAATAATGACGGTATTCTCAAGAAACTGAACAAAACATTATCAAATAATCCAGCAATTCCACTCCCACGTATATTACCCAAAAGAACTGAAAGCAGGGACTCAGACAGGTATTTGCACACCAGGGCTCACAACCACACTATTTGCAATAGTCAAAATTAGAAACAACCCCAGTGTCCATCAACAGACGAAAAGATAGACTGTGGCATTGACATATGTGGAATATTATTCAGCCCTTAAAAAAGAAGGTGTTCTGACCCATGCTGCAAGACAGATGAACTTTGAAAGCATTAAGGTAAGTGAAATAATGCAGACACCAAGGCACAAATGTATGTAAGTACCAAGAAGATGAAAATTCATAGAAACAAAAGAACTGAGATTATCAGGGTCTTGGAAGAGGAGGGATCAGGATTTAATGGTTACTGGACAAGAGCTTCTGTGTGGAACTGAAAAAGTTCTGGAAATCGACAGTGATCATGATTGCACAACATCAGTACTACAATATATGTAATGCCATTGAGTTACACATTTAAACTGGCTAAATGATAAATTCTGTTATGTATATTTTATAAATAAAATTTCTTAAATTACAATATTATGCACTATTTGTGAAGTATACCTCCGTAAAGTTGATTGACAAAGGTTATGCTGGGAAAGACTGAGAGCAGGAGGAGAAGGGGGCAACAGAGGATGAGACGACTGGATGGCATTATCGACTCAATAGACAAGAGTCTGAACAAACTCAGGGACACAGTGAAAGACAAGGAAGCCTGGCATGCCGCAGTTCATCTGGTCATAAAGAGTAGAACATGACTTAGCAACTGAACAACAAACAGTAAGATTTTATAAATGTTCACTATTATGAGTTCTAACAAAAGGGCATTTTTATACAGAGTGACTGGGAACGCAGGCTGGTATGTTTCTACAGAGCATTTCGCAATTTATCAGAAGTCACAAAAATTGTCTATTGCTCTCTACCCATTCATTCTAATTCTACAAATCTGCCCTGAGAGCAAAAAGAAAAAATAGACAGGCACAAAGATTTAAGCACAAAAATGTTCACCAGTGTATTATTTACAATATTATAATACTATCCAAAAATAGGGGCAGGGTAAATAAAATGATCAAATATTCATAGCCTATAAGCAGAGGCATATCACAAAAAAAAAATCCTGGGCAAAAAAATTAATGACATGAAAAACATAATACGTTATATAAAGGGAAGAGAAACTTAAATTACACCACATTATTTTTCATTTTGTTGTCCTATATGCAGAACACCACCAAGGAGCGAGCATACCTACTTCAACAGTGACTATCCCCTAGCTGAGTTAAAGACCCTGATCATATGCTGTCAAGGTGATAAGACCTGGATCAGAAAAAGCCTCACTGGAAGAAGTAGTATTTGAATGGACAATGAGAGTAAAATAAGACTCCGAGCAGAGGGCTCATCTAGCCATCATTTTCCTCAAATTAAAACTGTTTTACAAGTAACTGAAAGTCGCTCAGTTGTGTCCGGCTCTTTGCGACCCCATGGACTATATAGTCCATGGGATTCTGTAGGCCAGAATACTGGAGTGGGTAGCCTTTCCCTTCTCCAGGAAATCTTCCCCACCCACGGATCAAACCCAGGTCTCCCGCATTATAGGTGGATGCTTTACCAGCTGAGCCACAAGGGAAGCCCAAGAACACTGGAGTGGGCAGCCTTTCCCTTTTCCAGCAGATCTTCCCAACCCAGAGATCGAACTGGGGTCTCCTGCACTGCAGGAGGACTCTTGACCAACTGAGCTATCAGGGAAGCCTGTTTTACAAGTAAACTTCAATCTAAAAAACAGAAAAAAAAACAGTAGTACCTGGAAAGAATTAAGAGTGTCTGTTTTTAAAAGTCAGCAGGGGGCACCCCATTCAAAGCTGTAATTTGAGTCTCAGCTGAAGGGTTAGATGTTGTTTTCTTTTCACTGAGCATACCACAATCCTTCTCAAAGTTTAGTAGGCTCAAAAATGATGTAAAAATCCTATTTTGTAATGCCAGAATTTACCTTGCGAGAGTAATATTAGAAGATATGTAAGAGTAATTATTCAAGAAAGCGTTTTGTGGACACCTGTTGCTTCCCCCGTATTTCACCAGCATGGAAGAATTCCTCTCCTTGCACTGGCCCATTTTACAAAACGCCTTCACCTTCGTGTTTTCGTGTGCTTCGCAACAGTAAACTAAGCTTGAAAGCACCAACTACAGCTTCCACACCTCCAAAATATACTAGGAGCTCACTAAGAACCAGGCACCATACAAGAGCTTTCATACACCTACTTCATTCAATATTTAATCTAAAGAATTTATACATGTATAACTGAATGACTTTGCTGTACACCTGAAACTAACACAACATTGCAAATCAACTAGACTTCTTTTTTTTAATTGTAACTGTTACCAAAAATCTATGAACTTGGTAGACTATCCTCATTTTACAGATAAGGAAACTGACACTCAGCTGTTGTAATAATGTGCCCAGGGCCAGACCTGTGATCCACTCCCACATCTGTCTGAATCCAAAGCACTTTCATCATCCCTCGCAGATTCCCTCAGAAGCTGAGAGTCTCTGAAAGAAATAATCAATCACCTGATCGAGTCTCACTGGTGACCAGAGCACAAAGCCTGCTAACACTTCATCTAATGTGCTTTTCAGCAGGTATGCTGCCTCCATAATACGCAAGTACACATCCTTCCATCACGAGTTTACAGACCATAATCTCATTAGATTTTGTGAACCACCTTAAGGCAAGATAAAGTGGCAAAGGAAAACACCTTAGTGTAACAAAATTAAAACACAGGGATACGTGTAAAGTATTTGATTCAGAATATTCAAGGACTTCCCTGGTGGCTCAGTGGTAAAGAATCCGCCTGCCAATGCAGGAGACACAGGTTTGATCCCTGATCAGGGAAGATCCCACATACTTCAGAGCAGCTAAGCCTGTGCACCACAACTGTTGAGCCTGTGCTCTAAAACCTGAGAGCCTCAACTACTGAGCCCATGTGGGCAGCTACTGAAGCCCACACGCCTAGAGCCTATGCTCTGCAACAAAAGAAGCCACTGCAATGAGAAGCCCTCCTGCCACAATTAAGATCCAGCACAGCCAAAAATAAACTAATTATTTTAAAAAGAATATTCTAAAGAGTAACCATAAATAAAGTTTTAAAGTAGTTTATATAACCTTAGAATTGTATTTATAACATTAGGATAAGGATAGCTCAGTTGGTAAAGATTCCGCCTGCAATGCAGGAAACCCTGGTTCAATACCTGGGTCAGGGAAGATTCACTGAAGAAGGGATAGACTACCCACTCCAGTATTCTTGGGCTTCCCTTGTGGCTCAGCTGGTAAAGCATCCGCCTGCAATGCAGGAGACCTGGGTTTGATCCCTGGGTTTGGAAGATCTCCTGGAGAAGGGAAAGGCTACCCACTCCAGTATTCTGGCCTGGAGAATTCCATGGACTGCATAGTCCACGGGGTCCCAAAGAGTCAGACACGACCAAATGACTTTCAATTTCACTTTCATTTTTAAACTTACAATTGGAATGGTACAGAAAGGACTATGATTCACAGTTATCATTACGTTAGAATATTTTGTAATAAGTATTTAAGAGTATATGCTTTTAATAAATATGTATGTTTTAACTACTTAATAAAATAAGAATAAATTTTAAAATATAAATGTTACTTACATATCCCAGTTTGGAGCTATTCGCAAATGCTGGATTAGCAACTGGAACTAGAATATAAAAATTAAAATGTATTTCAATCATGAAATGAGACAGCAATTGACCACTAAATTAACAAATCAAACCTATATACAAATGAAATGCAAATTCCGCACCAAGGAAGTAATTATTTACAAAGATGCAAAAGCACTGTATATACTAGATAAAAACTAAGAAACAAGTACATCCAGTTTCTCCACCTCAATTCTATTCTCTAAACATGCCACTGCCCCTCACCCCACAAACATAAGTACCAAATAAGGAACTGTAACACTACTCTGCAAGAAAATGAACTTAAATTTTTTCAAGGTAGCTCCCCAGTGAAGGCCCAGAAAGGAAAATGCTCCTTTCTGAGGATGACTTCAAAAGCTCTGCCAAATTCCCATGGTTTCATTGATAAGCCAAGACAGCCCAAGAAATAATATTATCAGAGGAAGAAGGGAAAACGCTTAGAGACTCAATTCCCCATTCAGTGTCACATCAGAAACCTTGGAATTCACCAGGAAGACCCAGGAAAAGAGCCCCTATTCCACACAGGCAGCACTCCAGCAGCTGATGAAAAGATCGCTCTGATTTCATGGATGAAATAAATCTTACAATTACTACAAGTTAACATAAAATGCAAGAAGAATGTTACCAAAGAAGCTCTTCAAAGTCAATGTCGATTCAAATGCTTTTAGATGCAAGCGTTAAACAGAGGAAAACACTGGCAAACCGGTCATCCTAATAAATCACTTTTTTCATTTTAATTAAATTGAATTAGTATTTTAGTGCTTGCTTCTCTCTCTATAGAAATAAAAAAGTTAAGTGCAGAAGGCAGGCTACAAGGACCTGAAAGGAGTTATTTGCTTCCCAATATTTAGGAACCCACCAGCGGGGAGTGGAGGAGCCTGGTGGCCACCTCCCTGTGCCCAGCTACCACGCACAGGTAGCAGAGGAGATTCAGCTTGGCTCGCGAGGCCCCCATACTCTTCTCAGTGGAGTCGATCTGCGAGCACACTTGTTGCAGAAAATCATTCCAATCCTGGTCTTCTAGAAATACTAATTTATCCACTGCATAAGAAAGAAAACAGTAAAAGTGGGGATTATGTGAAAAAAGATTGCTAAAAACGTTGCAAGACAAAGCAGAACACAGAATTTCAATAGCTAAAGTGAGGGCAAAGAAAATCCTAATTTTACACTATCAAAACCAAAAACACTCTAAAGATGCCACTACTTTTAGTTACTCTTCTATTGTCTTCTATTTTTCTACCCATGGAGATGTTTTAAACTATGTCAACGGAAAACTATGCTTAAAAAAACAAGGCAGATGCCTAAATTTAGTAGAATTTTCTTGCAACCAAGAGCATAACAAAATGCAAAGTTAAATAAAACTGTACTATGAAAAAAACAAGATGGCCTTTGCATAAATAAAGCAACTTAACCCTAAAATACTGGAAAAGCCAAAATTTCTATAGTTGTTATGAAGTCCCACTGAAATGACTAGTAAATATAACTAGGTTAATACAGAGCTGAAACCCTCTGGGAGTACCACCTCCAAATGCCTACAAACAAAAGGCAAAATTGGGAAATGAAATGACAGCTAAAATTAATTTCGCCTAATCTCTATAGTTGGAGAAGGAAATGGCAAGCCACTCCAGTGTTCTTGCCTGGAGAACCCCAGGGACAGCGGAGCCTGGTGGGCTGCCGTCTGTGGGGTCGCACAGAGTCGGACACGACTGAAGCGACTTAGCATAGCATAGCATAGCAATCTCTATAGTTAAACAAAATAAGCTTTAACAATAATTTCTTAAAATAATTCAAACTAAAGTGGAAAAGGGAAGGAATATTTCAAGATAAACCCCTCTTAGTTTTCATAAATTGTGCTTCTACTTGGAATACTTAAAAACGTGAACATATTTTATTTTACATTTACTTTGATTTCAATTTTTAGATTCTACTCCAGCTATGATGAAGAATCTTTCCAGATCTAGTTTAAAATATAATTTATCAAACAAAATACATCAAAATTCAAGGCATTAAAAAAATTCTTACACTCAGAAGTAACAATCACCCTTCAAGTCTCTCCAGGCCTACATCATCCCCACAAGAATGAGCCATCTGACTCCAATCTCAACTCCCCCACTCCCTCAGGTAGAAATCTCGATTCTTCCTTATGGTTTCCAACTCTCTGTACCCACAACAGCACGATTAATGTTGGAAATTCAACCGGCTGTTAAGCTCCAGGGCGGGAGAAACGGCCCACACACACAACAGGAAAACCCACCAAGCTTCACACAAACTTTCCTGCCCAGAAGAGTCCGTGGCAGCCTGGACCCAGCTGAGTAAGGCAAACGCTGGCACAAGAGGATTATAGCTGGTTTATACAACAATGCCTCAAGAAAATAGCCAGTTGGCAGGAAAACAAAAATTTAGCTATTCATAAATAAAATATTCCATTTACAATTAAATTTTATACTTGTATCTGTCTGCCATGAATCTATGTGTTTGATAAGCCCTTTAGGATCCTACCTGAATGTGCTGGTAGATGCAATATTTTTGGATCATATTTAATTGGTGGTTGTTTCATGATCTGTGGTTAAAAAAAAAAAAAAACTTTTGAGATGGGTATCGGTCTCCCGATGTATCTCCTATTCAGTCCCATTCAGTCGCTCAGTCATGTCCAACCTTTTGCGACCCCATGGACTGCGGCACGCCAGGCTTCCCTGTCTATCACCAACTCCCAGAGCTTACTCAAACTCATGTCCATCGAGTCGGTGACACCATTACAAATCAGTGAGGACAGAGAATAACGTAAAATGCAACACCAAAAAGAACAAGCATTCAACAGAGCCCTTTCAGAGTAATACACAAACACAAGTGATAAGGCATAAAATAAAATCATTTCAATTGACGTCTGCAATAAAATAAAACTTCATGGAAAAGAGTCAGTCCACCTTACTCTTAAGCTAATTTACTTCTAGGTTAGAAATTTAATTATTCAATAAGTATTTATTGGCTACCTGTCAAAGCAAAGCACTGTGCTAAGTGCGAAGGGGGAGAGAAACACACAAAAGCCATGATCCAACTGCCAGAGAGCTGACACTGTGGTTGGAAAGATAAGACAAACATCTGTTAAACAGCAGGAAAAACATGAGATATTCATATTAGAATCCAAAAATGGCAGAACACAATTACAGACTTCAGAAAACTGTTTCTAAGAAACTAGAGAATCAATAAGGACTTTAGGTTTGATGAGGTCAGGATTTACAGAAGAGCTGGAAGGTGGGCTGAGGTCTTGAACAGAAGACCATATGGTCTTCTCAAGCAAAATCAAGACTACATGTAGCAGTTGGATCCATGCGTTTGGGTTAGCTGGGGGACTTCATTGTGACACTTTTAATTTAAAAATTCAACCCTCATTTCTATGTCTAACTTTTCCAAAAACTACCTAGGGAGCATTTTTAAAACTTTTTCTTGTAGTATTCTCACCAAAAAATGCATAACATCATTTCTAATCATGAGAAATGCTTAGGCAAACCCAAACATTCTACAAAATACCTACCCAGGACTCTTCAAAGTGTCAAGATCATAAGTAAAGTCGCTTGGTCATATCCGACTCTTTGAGGCCCCATGGACTGTAGCCCACCAGGCTCCTCCATCCATGGAATTTTCCAGGCAAGAGTACTAGAGTGGGTTGCCATTTCCTCCTCCAGGGGATCTTCCTGACCCAAGGATGGAACCCAGATCTCTCACACTACAGGCAGACGCTCTACCATCTGAGCCACCAGAGAAGCCCAAGATCATAATAGACAAGGAAAGAGTGAGAAATTACCCCAGACCATGGGGTACCAATTGGAGGCAAAAGATCCCAACTGTAACGTGGGATCCGGGCACAGAAAAGGGCCACCGATGGTATAAGTGATAAAATCGAGTAAGTTCAGCAGTTACTAGCACTGTATGAATGCCGGCCCCTAGCTCTACTAACCACGCCATGTTCCTGTACAATATTAACACAAAGACAAGCTGCACACAAGCTCCCCAACTCTCGCCATCACCTGCCCTGCAATCCTGACCACCTATGAGAGCTATGGTCTCTCTGTGATCAGCCCCTCACCCCAGCCGGGGAACGCTGCTCACTGACACGTGCCTTCACCACACACCATCAGGGAGAACGTCTGCAGTCATTCACCTAAGTACGGGCACGTGGCAAGACAGAAAGAAAAGCAGACAACCAGAGAATCAGGGGAGAAGACAAGACTGGGGGATGAAAACGTCACCCAGACTCCAGCCCCAGGGTGTTGCGGCGTCTTTGGGGTCTTTCTGCACCTTCGGATTGTCAATGATCGGGGTGATGATGAGATCTGAGTCCATGTAGATAAGCTCTCTCATCCGGGACTCCAGATCCTGCTGGCTCATGTGGCCACTTGCAACCTGGAACAGTAACAAGAATTAGACCGTTTGTGTGGCTGCGAGTGCTCAGCTGCCTCAGTCGTGTCTGACTCTTTGCAGCCCTATGCACTGCAGCCTGCCAGGTCCTCTGTCCACGGGATTTCCCAGACAAGAACACTGGAGTGGGTTGCTGTGCCCTCCCCTCCAAGCAATCTTCCCAACCCAAGGACTGAACCCCCCTCTCTTGCATCTCCTGCACTGGCAAGCAGATTCTTTCCCACTAGTGCCGCCTGGGAAGCCCATGTTTCTGTGACTAGTGAAGAGCTTTAAGAGGCAGAGTCAGTAACATGATAAGTAGACTCCACTGAAAAAGGTCACTTGTCTTGATGGACCTCCGCTGCTCTTCAAAACACTTCCACAGACAGTCTCATCTGATCTTCACAAAAACCCTGTATCTACTGTATTATTATTCCTGTTTTTACAGGTGAAAAAAACAAAGCTCAGAGCAAGTAGCTGACTTGCTTGTGTTCACCACAAAGGTTGGTTAGAACTACGAAACAGATCTTCTACAGTCTGATGTGCTCAACTATGAAGAGGCAAACTGATCTTACAATTATCAGCATGTTTTTTATCTTTCATCCACCAAAAATTAGTCTATTTCTGCTTTACCAAATAGTCAATATAAAGCTTAAATTACAGTGTAAAAAAATTCCAGGCTGAAGTAAGTTTTAAATACCTATATCTTTATAAATCCCAAAATGGAATTGATACGTAATGAAAACGAATAACTAGATGTTCCCCTTCGGTTATTCAAGATGCTTCTTTGTGCTTTTCTTAAATTCAATTTTTATTCCTACTGCTTTTGCCTTAAGTATTTCACATCAGAAAAAAAAAAATGGATTTATGCATTAAGAACGTCCAGTGAAACTCTGACCAACAAACTGATAACCAGGAAATCAAATCAGTAAAGTGAAAAATAAGTAGAAAAATAAACTATTCAAAACTAAGGTAAAGGACAGAATAATTAGCTAATAAAGTTCCTGGAAACCACAACCACCACTTTGCAACTGAGAAGACAGAATATTAGAGACTCATGAAGAATTAGAAGGAACTTTTGTAAAAAATATTTTTTAAAAAATTTAAAAACACAGACTTTCAAATCAGAAAAACTCAAAAGAAAAGCCAAGATGAAATCAACTGAAAAACTTTTAAAATAATCTAAGAATTAGTAAAGTAGACCAATTAGAAAACTATATATGTAAAAATTAATTTCATACATATACAGTGAATGTTAGCACAAAAACAGGTTATAAAAATATCATATATCAATGACAGTAGCAAAAAATATGGAGAAGGCAATGGCATCCCACTCCGGTACTCTTGCCTGGAAACTCCCATGGACGGAGGAGCCTGGAAGCTGTCTCTTATACACATCTAGATGTGTATAAGAGACAGGCACCACGGTGATGGGTCCCAGTGAGCCACGCACCATACCTGGGATGAGTTCCTCAGGGCATCCTGACTTTGGAGATGAGGAAATGGGCCTCAGAGAGGTTATCCAGCATGCCTCCGGTCACACAGCATGTACGTGGTGGGGCAGGCATCGGAACTCAGACAGATGCTTTGCTTGTAAGCAGAGCTGGCTGTTGGGCAGGCCTCCTGGGCACAGCCCTGAGGCTTGGTAGGCCCTGATCTGTGACCCCAAGACCCCAGCAGCCAGGGCTTTGCCTGCGCCGGGCCCTGCTCTAGGGAGAACTTACCCATGGAGAAGGCAATGGCATCCCACTCCGGTCCTCTTGCCTGGAAACTCCCATGGACGGAGGAGCCTGGAAGGCTGCAGTCCATGGGGTCGCTGAGTCAGACACGACTGAGCCACTTCACTTTCACTCTTCACTTTCATGCATTGGAGAAGGAAATGGCAACCCACTCCAGTGTTCTTGCCTGGAGAATCCCAGGGATGGCAGAGCCCAATGGGCTGCCATCTGCAGGGTCGCACAGAGTCGGACACGACTGAAGCGACTTAGCAGCAGCAGCAGCAGCATGTGTGTTCAGTCACTCAGTCGTGTCTGACTCTTGTGACCCCATGTACTGTTCACAGCCCACCAGTCTCCTCTGTCCATGGGATTTCCCAAGCAAGAATACTGGAGTGGATTGCCATTTCCTCCTCCAGAGGATCTTCCCAACCCAGAAATCAAACTAGAAATCTCCTGCATTGATAGGTGGATTCTTCACCACTGAGACACATGGGAAGCCCTATGATTCTGCATCAGTTCAGTTCAGTTCTGTCACTCAGTCGTGTCTGACTCTTTGCAACTCCATGGACTGCAGCACTCCAGGCTTCACTGTCCATCACCAACTCCAGGAGCTTACTCATCTCATGTCCATTGAAATGGTGATGCCATCCAACCATCTCATCCTCTGTCATCCCCTTCTCCTCCAACCTTCAATCTTTCCCAGCATCAGAGTCTTTTCCAGTGAGTCAGTTCTTCACATCAGATGACCAAAGTATTGGAGTTTCGACTTCAGCATCAGTCTTTCCAATGAATATTTAGGACTGATTTCCTTTAGGATGGACTGGTTGGGTCTCCTTACAGTTCAAGAGACTCTCAAGAGTCTTCTCCAACACCACAGTTCAAAAGCATCAGTTTTTTGGCGCTCAGCTTTCTTTATAGTCCAACTCTCACATCCATACATGACTACTGGAAAAACCATAGCTTTGACTAGTCCTCTACAATAAACATCTGGCAAAAGAAACTCAACATTTATCACATTTCAGAATGTATCTTTTTACTTTTACACTGATTCCATATCTCACATTTAACAAAACATGTATTAGCACAGGGAAATTTTATTATAACCTTTTACCATTTCATTTCAATGCAAAATTAAGTTTCACATGGTTCAAATGCATTTCCCATTACATAAAAATTACAGTAAGAATTAAAAGCAATTATATCTACCAAGCAAAAGTACAATAAAAGATAACATGAAAAAATATTGAATTCAAAATATTTCTGCATTCAAAACAACTATGATTGAAAGAAACTAAAGAAGGCCTAAATAAGTAGAAAGAGATCCCATATCCGTGGAAGCAAACTTTATACTGCTAACATGGCAATATTCCCCAAATTGACCTAGATATTCAACATAATTGTTCTCACAATCCCAGATGGCTTCTTTTCAAAACCTGGTGAACTGATCCTAAAATTCCGATGGAAATTTAAGAGACCCAGAATAGACCAAGGGAAAAAAAAAAAAAAAAAACCTTGAAAAAGAACAAAGTCAAGAATCATACTTCCTAATTTCAAAACTTACTAAAAAGTCACAGTGCCCAAGACACTGTGCTACTAGCATGAGGAAAGAATCAGTCAGTGGAACAGAACTGAGTCCAGAAATGACCTTTAAGTTAGTTAACAGTCAACAGGGCTTCCCTGGTAGATCAGCTGGTAAAGAATTCGCCTGCAATGCAGGAGACTCTGGCTCAGTTCCTGGGTCAGGACAGTCCCCTGGAGAAGGGATAGGCTACCCACTCCAGCATTCTTGGGCTTTCCTGGTAGCTCAGCTGGTAAAGAATCTGCCGGCAATTCACAAGATCTTGGTTCTATTCCTGAGTCAGGAAGTTCCCCTGGAGAAGGGTCTTGCCTGGAGAATTCCATGGACAGAAGAATATGGTGGGCTGCAATCCATGGGGTTGGAAAGAGTTGGACACAACTGTGTGACAAAGCACAATATTCAACAAGAATTCCAAGACGTTTAAATGGGGAAGGAAGAGCCTTCTAAACAAATGGTGCTGAGGCAACTGGATATTCACATGTAAACCAAAGTTGGATGGACCTCCTTACTTCATGCCATATACAAAAACTAACTCAAAATGGATTGCAGACCGACAAGCATAGAAATAAACCTTCATGACCTGAGAGCTGGCAACTGTTTCTTAGTTATGACACTTAGTTATTACACCAAGTTATGACACAGGCCACAACAAACACAAAAAAAGATAATTTGGTCTATAGCAAAATTAAAACATTTGTGGTTCAAAGGACACCATCAAGAAAGTGAAAGAACAATTCACAGAATGGAAGAAAACGTTTATAATCATATATCTAAAATATACAAAGAATTCCTACAACTTAATAATGGGCAAAAGGATTACATAAACATTCTTCCAAAGAAGACATAAACTCCCAATAAGCACTCAAACAGATGCTCACTATTATTAGCCAATGAAGAAATGAAATCAAAACTACAGTGAGATCTAATTTGATACCCACTAGAGTGGCTATAATAAAAGAGAGACAATTGTAGCACTGTTTACAATAGCCAAAAGGTTGAAGCAACCCAAGTGTCTATCGAAAGATGAATGAATAAATTGGTACAAACACACAATGGAATATTTCTCACCCTGAAAAAGGAATGAAATTCTGATACATGCTACAAGACAGATGGACCATGAAGACATTATGCTAAATGAAATAGTCCATATACTAAAGGACAAATATTGTGTGATTCCACTTAACGTAAGTTTACTAGGCAAATCCACAGAGGCAGAAAGTAGAAGAAGAGTTGTCAGGGTCTGGGGGAATTCGGGGATTGCGTAGTACTGACAGTTACATAACACTGTGACTGTATCAACACTATCTGCCACTGAACTCACACTAAAAAGTGGTTAAAATGGTCAATTTTATGTAATGTATATTCTACCACAATTTTAAAATCTACTGACTGGCAGGCAGTAACAAGTTTTGGTAAGTATGTGAAAACTGGAACCCTCACACACTGGTGCTGAGAATGTAAAATGGTGCAGCTGCTTTGGAAGACAATTTGGCAGTTCTTCAAAAGGTTAAAAAGAGTTACCATATGACGTAGCATACATACATAGCATAGAATACATACCCACACAAAAATGTACATAACCGTTCATAGCAGCATTGCTCAGAAGTGCCAAAATAAAACCACCCAAATGTCCACAGACTGATGAATGGAAACATAAAATGTGGTATACATAACAGAATATTATCAGGCAATAACAAGGAATACAATACTGATACATGCTACAACTTGGATGAATCTTAAAAAACATTACATTAAGTAAAAAAAGACAGTCACAAAGGTCCCCAAATTGCATGATGCATTTAAAGGAAATATCCAGGACAGGCATACTTATAAAGACAGAAAGCAGATTAGTGGTTGCCTAGAGCAAAATGTTAGAGAAACTGGAAGAAAACAGGAGTGACTGCTAATGGGTACACAGGGCTTCTCTGTGGGATGATGAGATTAACAGTGGTGATGACTGCATAACTCTGTGAGTATGCTAAAAGCCTCTGAATTACACACTTTAAATGGGTGAATTGCATGGTGTGTCAATTACACCTCAATAAAGCTGCTATCAAGAAAACACCTATGAAGCACCTCTCTCTTAAGAGTACTTACTAGAAAAACCAGTGATAATCAAGGAAGATGACTTAATTGTAAGTCTTGCAATTACAAACATAGTTTACAGATTAACTTGCAATTATTCTTGTGAGTCTCTGTNAATTACACCTCAATAAAGCTGCTATCAAGAAAACACCTATGAAGCACCTCTCTCTTAAGAGTACTTACTAGAAAAACCAGTGATAATCAAGGAAGATAACTTAATTGTAAGTCTTGCAATTACAAACATAGTTTACAGATTAACTTGCAATTATTCTTGTGAGTCTCTGTTATCTTGCATAAGGAAAAAAAATTAAAAATTCTATCTTCGCTTACTTTGGTCAAGGGAGAAGTCTTCTGTGGTGAACTCTGAGTCACAGCATCACCAGGACTTAACGCCACTGCAGTGCTGGTTCTTGGAGTAGGACGAGAACTGAAAAATGCACGAGGTAGTAAAGAATCTGCTTGCAAAGCAGGAGATCCTGGGTTTGATCCCTGGATCGGGAAGATTCCCTGGAGAAGGGAATGGCAACCTACTCCAGTATTCTTGCCTAGAGAATTCCTATACATACCCACACAAAAATGTACATAACCGTTCATAGCAGCATTGCTCAGAAGTGCCAAAAGAAAACCACCCAAATGTCCACAGACTGATGAATGGAAACATAAAATGTGGTATACATAACAGAATATTATCAGGCAATAACAAGGAATACAATACTGATACATGCTACAACTTGGATGAATCTTAAAAAACATTACATTAAGTAAAAAAAGACAGTCACAAAGGTCCCCAAATTGCATGATGCATTTAAAGGAAATATCCAGGACAGGCATACTTATAAAGACAGAAAGCAGATTAGTGGTTGCCTAGAGCAAAATGTTAGAGAAACTGGAAGAAAACAGGAGTGACTGCTAATGGGTACACAGGGCTTCTCTGTGGGATGATGAGATTAACTGTGGTGATGACTGCATAACTCTGTGAGTATGCTGAAAGCCTCTGAATTACACACTTTAAATGGGTGAATTGCATGGTGTGTCAATTACACCTCAATAAAGCTGCTATCAAGAAAACACCTATGAAGCACCTCTCTCTTAAGAGTACTTACTAGAAAAACCAGTGATAATCAAGGAAGATGACTTAATTGTAAGTCTTGCAATTACAAACATAGTTTACAGATTAACTTGCAATTATTCTTGTGAGTCTCTGTTATCTTGCATAAGGAAAAAAAATTAAAAATTCTATCTTCGCTTACTTTGGTCAAGGGAGAAGTCTTCTGTGGTGAACTCTGAGTCACAGCATCACCAGGACTTAACGCCACTGCAGTGCTGGTTCTTGGAGTAGGACGAGAACTGAAAAATGCACGAGGTAGTAAAGAATCTGCTTGCAAAGCAGGAGATCCTGGGTTTGATCCCTGGATCGGGAAGATTCCCTGGAGAAGGGAATGGCAACCTACTCCAGTATTCTTGCCTAGAGAATTCCACGGACAGAGGAGCCTGGTGGGCTACAGTCCATGGGGTCACAAAGAGTCGGATAAAACTTTGCCTGTGTGTACTGAACTGTAACTTCCTCCAATTTTAAAGGAAAACTGGAGAAGGAAATGGCTACCCACTCCAGTGTTCTTGCCTGGAGAATCCCAGGGATGGGGGAGCCTGGTGGGCTGCCGTCTAGGGGGTCGCACAGAGTCGGACACGACTGAAGCGACTTAGTAGTAGCAATAACGTTATTCAAGGGGCTTCCCAGGTGGCACTAGCAGTAGAGAGTCCGCCTGCCAATGCAGGAGACACAAGAGACCCTGGTTCGACCCCTGGGTTGGGAAGATCCTCTGGAGTAGGAAATGGCAACCTGCTCCAGTATTCTTGCCTGGGAAATCCCAAGGACAGAGGAGCCTAGTGGGCTATAGTTCATCAGGACACAAAGAGCTGGACACAACTGATCAGCTGGGCATGGCATGGCATGCTAGATACAGTATTTTGTTTTATCTAGAAGCTTAAAAAATATTATTTTTTTAATGTCTGCTGATCTAGGCAGGATTTACATTAATAAAATAGCTCAGCTATTCTACAAAGCATGGAAAATGTTTATAACTATTTCATAAAATGTTTGAACTGGTAAATTACTTTGGTACCTACTTAAGCAACAAGTTATAATCCTCATCTGTTTTTAATGATTCCTCCCACACTTATCAAAGGATGGCATACTCTGGGGGCCACTCCATTACATCAGGGTCTCTGAGTTTTGAGTTTTTTGGCATTTTAAGAAATTCTTCCATTTAAATCATTAAGGTATTTTGGTGACGAATTCCTTCAAATTTCCAAATATCACCTCTCCTCCACTTACCTGCCTTTGTAATCATTCATTAAACAAGTACTTACTTAGGTCACAAAATTTACCAGAGAGTGTACAAATTTTTTTTTAACTGAACTTAAAATACCTAAGATGTATAGACAAACTATTTAAATATGGGTAAAAAAAATCGGGAAATTTTAGTTTATTATTATAACTCCTATGTCATGAAATTAAACTATGAGGCTGAACCTAAAAACAATTAATATTTACACATTATTAAAATTTTAAATACATTGGCCTAATCACTTTAAATACCATTCTGATTTTATTATTTCAATGATTGCAAATATTGTTTAAGCGTCCCTCCCAGATAAAACTACATTTAAAGAAAAACACAACCTGTTTTTTCCTATAAGTCTTTATCCAAATAAAGGAGCCAGACTTCTGAAATTTTAAATTCAATTTTACTTGCAGTAGAAGTACAAAATAAAGAAGTTTTAACCCTTATAAATAGAAAAGATAAGGTGGCTTGGTTAGAGATTTTAAAAATACAAAGGGAAGTCTACATTCCACTGGCCAGCACTGAACAGGAACTTGCAAGGAGAGCAAATGGGAATGTGGCATTTATCCCTGTCCTTTATTTCTGTGCAACATGGTGCGCCACCAGGACAAGACACTTTAAGAAGATTTCGCTTTCATCCCCCATAGACTCCTTACAGTCTGGTATTTTACATACCTAAGAAGAAACATGCACTCATTCAACTGACCCCCAAGGGTACTCTTAGGCCGCAAGTCAGATGGATTTTCTGTGGCAGGAAGGTAAAACAATATCCGTAAGTGAACAAAAATATGAGCAGGGTGTGACATAGACAGAGATTTGAAGAGACAGATAACACAAATTAGTGACTGTCAGAAACAGGGTTCGGAGCAGGAACATGGTCAAACGCAAGCTCACCCAGCCTGAAGGGGTGACTGAGTCGCTGCCCACTCTTCTCCCCCTTTGCTTGTTCACCTTGAGGGCTCTTCAGAAGTTCCGTGGCATCTTGGGATCCAGAATATTTCATGTTTCTGCTGTTTAACAAGAGAAACTCAACTCAATCAAGCTTACTACTGAGCTTTCTCTAGTTTTCTGTGTCAAACAAGAGGCTGGCAAAGATACTTACGTTGCATAGGACATTTGGCCAAACTATAGAATTAGAAAAGTAGTATTTTTCACTGAGTAACTGAAATGAGCACTCACTGTGTGCAAGGCACTGTACTAAGAAGCCCATAACATTTACCCCTGAAAAATAAATAGCAGCAGCCCAACAGGAGAAGTAAACCAGCACTCGAAGTATCAGTGAGCCAGTAACGAGCTTCCCTTTCATTTCTGCCCTTCCGGTGTTGCCAGCCCTGGGCTCAAAGGAGCCCCACAAGAAGTCCTCTATTTCTGTTCCAAGGAACAGGAAAGGGAATCCCTAAGGGTCAGAGCAGGGGAAATACCCGAGTTTTTTGTTTGGCTTTTGGTTTTTCTTATTCCCTTTTGTCCTGCCCCACCCTCCAGGTAATCTTGCAGCACACACTTCTGGCCCACGCCTAAAATCTGCAGGAGGAACATCCTCTTTTCTAAGCAGAAAGCTATGATCCCAAGAAGATGAGGCAAATCTCTCTGTTCTCTTACTTTTCCTCTCTCATCATCCTCCTGTCACTTGGTCCCAAAGACATCCATCAAGACATAGAAGCATACACCATGAGGAAGTGTGGTTCACAGTGGGAAGGCAAGATTGCCTCAATATTTGAAAACCAATTTATGTAAGAATCCATAAAGAGAATCTAAAAGGAGAGAAACCACATGACCGTATCTATTGATGCAAAAAGGCATTTGACGTTTATTAATAAAATTCATTTCCAACTGAAAAGGGGAAGTTACAAAACCCTCCAGCTCATCGCGCGTGCGTGCGTGAGTGCGTGCGCGCGTGCTCTGTTGTACCCAAATCTTGTGACTCTGAGGTCTGTAGCCCACCAGGCTCCTCTGTCCATGGGGATTCCCCAGCCAAGAATACTGGAGTGGGTTGCCATTTTCCTTCTCCAAGGGATCTTCCTGATCCAGGGATCGAACCCGTGGCTCTTGCATCTCCTGCACTGGCAGGCAGGTTCTTTACCACTAGCGCCAGCAGGGAAACCCATCGTACTTAATGCAGAAAGGCTGAATGCATTCTAAAATCAGAAACTAGGCAGTGGTGTTTATCTCATCACCCCTCATACACTCAGTTCAGTTGCTCAGTCGTGTCCCACTCTTTCATTGCCTAATTCATTACCATGCTAAAAAAAAGTCCTTGCAAGGCCAACAAGAAATAAAAGGCATACAGATCAAAAGGAAGATGGCATACTAAGGTGCAAGGTGTCCTAGGACTTGCTGACACTGATGGACAAGGACCCAAGCCTTGCTTCTGTACTCTTCATAGAGCCTGAAGTGTGAAAACAGCTGAAGCTCAGTGGATCACAGAAACCAAAGTTTGAGAGAGACCTTATATAGAATTCAGATTTCTCTATCCAGTACACTAAACTGACAAGATTAAAACTAAGAATCAAACAACCATTATCACTAAATGGAGTGGAGAGAGGAGTTGATTATCTGGACTTTGCCTCATCTACTTTTCACCTTGTTCTTTTCAAAACACCATCACTTTTGTAAGTGTCTTGGGCTAAGAAGACTTAATAATAAAAATGAAGTGTATTAGTCAGGATGAGCTAGGTTATGCTGTGGTAACATGATTCACAAATGCTAGTGACTTAGAATCTCCTAGCTTTACGTCTCACTCATGCACACAGCCACCATAGGCAGGCAGGAAAGCTCTGTTCCCTAAAGACCCAGCCTGAAGGCAACTCCATCTGGACATTTTCTTCCTGATCACCTCATCAGGAGAAAGAAATGTAGCAGATCACACACTGGCTCTTTGAGTTTCCACCCAGAAATAACACATCACTTCTGCTCACATTTCATTAGCCACAGCAAGTCACAGGACTGCACCGGATTTCAAAGAGGGAGACGAGATCCTACCATCTGCTGACAAGGTGGGAGTCCAGGTAAACAGAGCTAACGACTACAGGACTAAAACCCTGTCTGGAGAATAAACAACTGACCAGAAAATGAGCAAAGTCAAGCACACAAATGTCATGACTAAACTCCTTAAGCAACCCTTAATTAACCAAATGCCTGATTTCCTATTATGAAAAGCACAGAAACTCACATCTTTGAGGCTGCAATCACAGTAATGGGCCAAGTGTTTAATAACCATGCCCCACACACAAAGATCAGCTTGTACTTACCTGACGTTGGCATCCTCAGTGCTTGAGTCCTGATCATTTCTAGCAAAAGCATCCTTCCAAAATGAATGCTGCAGCAGGTCTGCCCAAGTCAGTCTTTATAAAACAGAAATGTTTCAAATCTACTTTAATATGATTTACCATGGAGAATTCCCAGGACATGTCCTAGTTACACATATCAGATCTGTTTCACATGTTCCTTTTTGTTATTTTTTTATTCTTTTCTTAATTTTGAACTGGAGGATAACTGCTTTATAATATTGTGATGGCTTCTGCCATATAACAATGTTAATCAGTTGTAAGCACACGTCCCCTCCCTCCTGAAATCCCTATCCCCTGCTGCTGCTATAGGTTGTCAGAGAGTACTGCACTGAACTCCCTGTGTTATACAGCAACGTCCCATTAGCTACCTATTTTACACATGGCAATGCACACGTTTCATCGCTGCTCTCTCAATTCGTCCACCCTCTCCTTCCCTAGCTGGGTCTGTTCTCTATATCTGCACCTCTATTCCTGCCCTGCCAATTTTGTAACTTCACTTTTAGAAGTTCATCCAGAAATAAACAAGATTATCAACCTCATGAAGACACACAGTCACTCTTCTGCTTAGGAGTCAAAACGTTATTTAATTAGATCACCCACATTAAGATGACTTCAGGCTATATCTGAAAATTAGACTCACTTTCAAAGCATTAAGTTTTACTTCTGATCAATTATACCTGCGGTATACTCAGATTCAAAATGATTCAGCCTAAAAGTCAAAAAAGATAGTAATTTATATCTAATTATTCAAAATTTAGGAAATGAAATTCAAACTACTTTGGTTGAAATTAAAATACAAGTGATAAAGAATTGGCAGCCGTAAGTATATATCCCTTTTATACAAATGGCTCCTAAAATTCACTAACAATTAAAATTGCCAATAAAATGGAATTTCTTTTTCACCTACCAAAGTACCAAAATATGTATAAGATCAACAAAGCCCACTGTATTTAACAATGGGAGGGAAAGAGCTTTCTAAAATTGCTGGAAGTATAAACCTTCCCATGTTCCTGGGATCAGCAAATGTGTCCACATTTTTAATGTTCTTATTAGTCTTTGGCTAGCAACCCCATCTTGAGAAACTTATTCAAAGGAGATAACTTCTTAAGTGAACAAAAACAAAAGAGAGACAAAAACATATTTACTATAGCAATCAGTATATATGATACCGTAAATCAAGAAGCACTCTCAAAAAAAAAGCACTCTGAATGTTATCATACATCATTGCATGTACATTCAGCAGCCACTTAAAATGACCAAGTGAAAAAATAAAATGACCAAGCAGATATATAAAGAAACTAGGTTATGGGGTGGTCCCATTTATGCAAAAAAGTATTTCATATGGAATATAAATACATAAAAATGTATCCTAAATAAGGTCCTAAAATTAAGCATATTTATATCTTACCCAAAAAATCTGGGAGATTATCCACCAAAGTAACACTTATCCTAAAAGCATTCTATTGCAAGTACAGCAGTGTCTTACAATTTATTCAAGTATAAACATTTTCTTCTGTATAGTTAGTTTCTCTCATATTTAATGCTGATACATTACATGCTATACTAAATTTATTCATTGTACACCCTGAAGTAGAGATCCCAAACATTTTTCGAAAACCTCAAGATAACTAGTGGGAGAACCAGAATCTAGTTTCTCTTGTCCTCCAGGCCAGGGAGACCCCCACCTTCATTCCCTACTCCCTTCTGCGCTCCCCTACTCCGTATTGTAAGGATTTCTAACTTTCTGCCATCCCTGCCACACAGAAGATTCACACTGTGCCTGTGATCTGTCACTTGACATTCCCAGTATGACAGGAATATCATATTGATAAATCACATCACATTAAAATAGGGCTCTGTCAGGCATTAGCACATCCATAGTGGGGTAGTCTAAGACAGTTTTAGCCTGAAACCCACAATGGAAACAAAAAAGTGTACCCCTTGGATTTGGGGAGCTACAAGAAAATCTGTCAACCTATGAGGCAACTACGTGCTATATTAGAAGAAAAACTGACTTTTAAATGTCTCCTGATTAAAAACACCTGGAAACAGAGCAGCCACTCAATGTAGACTCAGATTTCTTTCTTTCCCCCCAAAAAAGAGAGATCATTTGAACAGTTCTTTCTATAATAAGAACAGTACCAATTTTAGAAGTACACTAAAGGGAAAAAAAAGATTTCACTGCTCATTCATATTAAAATATTACCCGTACATACCTTTTCTGAGGGTCTTTTTGAAGCAAACCATCAAGCAAATTAATAAAATCTGAAGAAGCTTTAGGACAAGAAGAATCTAGACACAAAATACCCCAAAAAGAAAGAAAAGTGGGTAACTGAAAACACACCCTGCATCAATATTATAATAATAGCATTTTAAGCACATCAATTAAGAGAACACGGAATACATGAGTAACAATAAAGCCTCCACTTAATGGAGAGGGGGGGAAGAAAAATTTTAAGCTTTGTCCCTGGACCACGATAAAACATGTATCTCAGAAACGAAGTTCTGACTAACCTCTAAACTTTCTCTTTACAACCCCAGTAAGGATCATGAGCTCACACCCTTGTCTTCAACTATTAATTATGTTTCATTTTCTGAGGCTTTCTTAACTTAACCAGCTTTGCTTGATACTATACTGTGACCACACTACTTGTGATCCCACTTTATTTCAAAGATTTTTAACAGGAAAATACACATCACAATATTATGATACTGTCAAATTCCATTCATCTCCAAGTGTTCTGTCTTTTTATATTGAACAGGTGCATACCTTGGACAAATTATCAGTCTATAATTAAAAGAAGTGGCCCAGAAGATGATGGCCAAAGCCATCAAAACAGATGGTGCTATTAGGCACTGTGGCCACAGTCTGAACAAAATTCCTGTGAAATAATCACCCTCGGGCCGCCAGTGGTTTTCTTGACCAGACCTTTGATACCTTCATTCTCAGATTTCTTTACCCTGCATAAACATTGTCAACTTATACAAGAAAACAATACTCAATGCTATGAGTACTTAAACAAGTAAAAAATCAGAAGTCATCATTATAAGAAATAGGAATGACTGATTTCTATGAAAATTGAAGTTAATAAAAAAAAAAAAACACTTTTTAAGAAATATAGACCCCTTTCAAAATATCAAGATTGTTTTTTTTTTTCA
>SJYT01026987.1:356508-377018 GCA_006410635.1 Cephalophus harveyi | reverse complement strand
AGGATTCTTTTTTCTTTTAAAACTCACAACCTTATTTTTCATAAAGTCATATTCATTTTGGGGTCTTAAGATTCACATCTTTTGAGGTATGTAGCCAAGTGTTTTATTATGTTTGTACCTTCTTTTCCTTTCCTTAAAATTGTTAATGGTAAATACATTAGTTACAATTTGTATGATTAAATTTTCAATACTTTTAAAATACTGCAGCCAAATAGAGCTTTAACACTTGAGCTTATCAGGTGGCATTCTGATTTCTCAAGATACGAGACTGAGAAATGCTTGATTTGTTCCTATTCAAACACTACATGGGACATGAGTACATATTAAGTAAATGGTATAGACATATGAACACACCAAAATGACATAAAAGTTTGAGTTTTAAGTCTTTAAATCAGACTTCTTTTGATATAGGAGGACAAAATAATTTGTATTTTTAAATGAGGGAACTTAATAGTACTCTGCTTTCCATTTCAGCATCGTTTTAAAAATGGCAAAGGGAATACTAACATTTCTAAAAATAGCAATTTGTGACTATTTAGAAAACACAAATTTGAGGGGTTATGAATCAACAGAAACACTTTGGGATAAAAGTGCACCGTTGGTCTGTGTAGTAAATCGACTACACTTATAATAAAAAAGAAATCCTACCTTTTGGAATAGGTGGCAAAGGATCTTCATAACAAATCTTTTCGATTATTTCTGAGACACATTCTGAGAAGAATGGAGGCTTTCCTTAAATCAAACGAAAACTTGCAAAATTAAACAGTTTGCTACCACCAATAATTCTTAATGAATCTCAACTACAGACAGTTCAAGACTACATAATTTATAGGAAAAATATACATTATAGCATAATTAATTACTGAATGCTTAGTACACACCAGGCACACTGTCTATATATTTCTATATTTCTGAAATTGAAATTTTATCATCCTAAAAATACAAAATTCACTTATGGATAACCATACTCCAAGAGTTGTACGGGCCACTGGACACATCTGAAAATTCATAGTCAAAGGAACCTTTAACAAGATGATCTACTAATAATCAGTTTTCAACAGTTTGGCATGTTTCAACATTCCACACAATTACCATGAAAAATACCTCCTTGTCACAAGCTCCTAAAACCCTGAACCTGCTGAGACAACCAAGCAAGTCAGCAAAAATTAGTATATAGAAAAATCTAGAAAAATCAGCTTTTTCACCTCTTACAGGCAAACTCTTCTCAAACTACATAGGTAACCCTTATGTATGTGTGTCCAGCTCTGATTTTAAACTGAATCAGAATGTAATCACCTGAAAACATTTCATAGAGCAGGCAGCCCAAGGACCAGAGGTCACTGGTGATGGAGAAGTCAGTACCCCTCACAATTTCTGGAGCTGTATAGGTAAGAGATCCTAAAAATAAAGATGAAAGGACAGTTTTGTTAGGCATTCGTACTGCTGCCAACACAAATACACCTAGGAAAGACTGTGTGGTAATCTCTCAGTCGTGTCTGACTCTTTGTGATCCCATGGACTCTAGCCCGCCAGGCTCCTCTGTCCATGGGATTTCCCAGGCAAGAATACTGGAGTGGGCTGCCATTTCCTTCTCCAGGGGATCTTCCCAACCCAAGGATTGAACCCAGGTCTCCTGCATTGTGGGCAGACTCTTTATCGGTTGAGCCACCAGGGAAGCCCAACTAGGTGAAGTGAAAAAAGATTGGAGAACATGCACATGAACAGATCTTCGTGCATATTTCACATTTTTATATGTTTTCTAATTTTAAGGTCCCACTTGCCAAGAGGGCTTCCCTCGGCTCAGTCGGTACAGAATTCACCTGCAATGCAGAAGACCTGGGTTCCATCCCTGGGTTGGGAAGATCCCTTGGAGAAGATCTCGGCAACCCACCCCAGTATTCTTGCCTGGAGAATCTCCATAGACAGAGGAGCCTGGTGGGCTGCAGTCCACAGGATTGCAGGGAGGCAGACACGACTGAGCAACTAAGTACAGCACTTGCTGAGAACATGTGCTTTCAGTCCCTAAGTCATGTCTGACTCTGCAACCCCACAGCCTGCAGCATGCCAGGCTCCTCTGTCCTCCACAGTCTCCCAGAGTTGGCTCAAATTCAAGTCCACTGAGTCAGTGAGACTACCTAACCATCTCATCCTCTGCTGCCCCCTTCTCCTTTCACCTTCAATCTTTCCCAGCATCAGGGTTTTTTCCAACAAATCGGCTCTTTACATCAGGGTCCAAAGTATTACAGTTTCACCTTCAGCAACAGTCCTTCCAATGAATATTCACAACTGATTTCCTTTAGGATTGACTGGTTTGATCTCCTTGCAGTCCAAGAGACTCTCAAGAGTCTTCTCCAGCACTATAGTTCAAAAGCATCAATTTTTTGGCACTCAGCCTTCTTTATGGGCCAACTCTCACATCCATACATGACTACTGGAAAAACCATAGCTTTGACTAGACAGACCTTTGTAGGCAAAGTGATGTTTCTGCTTTTTAACATGCTGTCTAAGTTTATCATAGCTTTCGTTCCAAGAAGTAAGCATCTTTTAATTCCATGGCTGCAGTCATCATCCGCCATGATTTTGGAGCCTAAGAAAATAAAATCTGTCCCTGCTTCCATTCTTTCCTCTTCTCTTTACCATGAATTGATGGGACTGGATGCCATGATCTTAGTTTTTTGAATGCTGAGTTTTATGCCATCTTTTTCACTCTCCTCTTTCACCTCATTAAGAGGATCTTTAGTTTCTCTTCACGTTCTACCATTAAAGTGGTATCATCTGCATATGTGAGAATGTATTGAAATATAAAGCTTTTGAATAATCACCTGAGCAAGAGATGTGGCACACTGAAGTGTATTCTTTTAAATTAACAATTCAAATAGTTGTAAGAAAAGAACCTTTGATTGTTATCAACAGTATCTTGATTAGGACAGATTAAGTTATATAGAAGTCAGCAATCCAAATTCTCACTGGCTTAACTACACAAGTTTCTTCATCATGAAACTACACATCCCCTACAGGTCAGCCAATGGGCTTCAACCCTCACAGTCAGTCCATCCAAGACCCAGACTACATTTCAGTACATGCTTCCTCAGTCAGCAAGGTGGGGGCAAAGAATGTGGTTAACTTAACACCAGCTCTTAAAACTCCCAACTCGAAGAGACCTCTATGCACACCTGGTGAGCTGTGGCAGGGACGATGCAAACCTACCATGCATCCAGAAGAGGAACAGGCAGCCACTGGTTAACAGGACTAGTGTTTACCACGTACACTGGGTAGAGTTTAGTATCACCCAGAAATACCAAATTCCAGAGTTAGAAAGCACCCCTGCTTACTGACATGAACAGCTGAGGCCTGGAAAGTACCCTCACATTCTCTAAGCCACAGAGTTGGGCAGTTACAGAGCACCTGCCAAAACCCAGGGTTTCCCATCTACCAGTGAGGATGTCCTTCCCATGAAGTGAGTAATCACCAGTCACTAGAAAAGAGGTTAACGTGCCCCCCCATGGGATTGTTCTTGGATTAAGCTCAGAAGTGACCAAGCATCACTGCTAAAAACTGACATTTCTCTATAACACAGCCCTCTTCCCCTTTTGAAGGGACTATTTCAAAAGGTACATTCCTGAAACATACTGCCCTCCTTGTTTTCTATAATAAAGGCATAGTCTACAATACTCATTTTCACAAGATGCCAGTCATCCCATGGAATGATATTTGGGGACTTAAAGAACCTTCTTCCTGGGCATGAAATTTTACTTCAACACTAACCCTGAAAGTTAAATTTCTTTCCTCATATTTATGTGCCTCTGGGTAACCTGCTGCTCCCTATCACATTATCTCATTCTTATCAAGGCCATGTGACCACCAGGCCCAGGGATGCCACCCTCTCACCCAGTGCCTTTTGCTTCCTGGTGAGGCTCATTGGTCCAAAGTCTCAAGTACTGCACCAGGAACTTAGGAAAAAAGATCTTTATCACTTCTATCAAAAGTTCTAAGAAATATGACTTCCTGGTCAGGGAACTAGGATCCCGCATGCCACACGGCATGGTCAAAAGAGAAAAAAAAAAGTAGGAAAGAAAAAAGAAATCTGACTTTTTACACTCTCCCCTCAAGCACAGTGAGCTAACAGCCTAGGCCCCATCTCACTGTCAAAACCACCTCCCAAGGATGCACCCCTAAAAATCTTCCATACTTGCAAAATATTAGCTTCTTAACAATGTTGAATATGTACTGAGCTACTTGTGTGTGCCAGACACCGGGGTTAAGTGCTGATACAGCAGGAAGGGAGGCAAAATCCCCTTCCTTACGTTCTAACGAGCGCTCGGTGATGAAGTGAAGGAGAAGGCTTTGTCAGAGCTTCCCTGTGCTTTAAACGGCGTTAGATCCACATGGAAAACCTTAGGTCCTAGACAAAGCCATCCATAAATCCAGGCTTCTCCTGGTCCTTATTATTTATTTTCAATACCTCATTTGGCTGGCAACATAGAAGGTGGACATTTTCTCCAAAACACGGGACTTGGGGGGCCCTCCAGTGGACTTCCGACCTTGAAGCTCGCCTCATACCTTTCACTCTACTTTTCATGTTTTTCTTCACTACATTTTCCCCGCTGTCACCTCCTCCTTCTTCTGCTGCCATCAAGGTGAAGAACTCTTCCAAATTTTCACCTTCCACTTTGGCCAAGGAAAAATTACTGAACTTCAGTGTTCCAGGCCCTTCCAAGAGTATCTATCAAGGTGAGGAAACAAATGTGTTCAAACCCAAATTCAATGTTATTTGCATTTCCATCCGTACCTCTTATAATCTCACTACAGAACCCTGAGTATTGGCTTTCTTGCTTCATCACAACTCAGAAAATTACACACAATTTTTTTTAAAAGAAGATGCTATGCTCAGTCGCGTCCAAGTCTTTGCAATCCTATGGACTGTAGTCCGCCAGGCTCCTCTGTCCATGGGATTCTCCAGGCAAGAATACTGGAGTGAGTTGCCATGCCCTCCTCCAAGGGATCTTCCCGACCCAAGGATCCAACCCAGGTCTTCTGCACTGCAGGATTCTTTACTGCTGAGCCACTGGGGAAGCCCCAAAAAGCAGCTTAGGAAATGTAAATCCAACACTAACAGAATCAAATATTAAATTCTCCCTTCTCAGATGCAGATGAAAAATGTGTCATAAAACCACAGAGGGAAACAGCAGTCTTTTGGGAAAGATGAAGAATGTACATAAAACAATCTGCTCACGAACCCTCAGTAATAGCTGAAAGAGGATTTGGAAACCCACCAGTCCTAGGGGTTGTAGGGTTCAGACAAAGGGTTCTGAAGTTAGAGACCTAGATTTGACCCCTAGGTTCACCCCTTACTGGCGGTCTAACCTACAGAAATTACTTACCCTTTGTAAATCTCAGTCTCTTCACCAATAAAATGGGGAAGGTGATACTTCAGACAGTTTTAAGGATTGAGGTTATACATGATGCAAAGGGCTTCTGACCGTGACTGCCATATGAGAAGTGCTCAAGTCTGCTAATATAATTTGTGATGAGACGTTATCTGTTGATTATTGGAACTATACCAGGAACCAGTGTTCTCTTACCTTTATCTTTTCCCTCCCTTGCAAGGGGCTTTTTGATCCTCAAAAGCAATTTAAAGTTTACTCTTTACTTCTAGTCACTAATACTAAGGATGTCAGTTAGTCTACCACAGTGACTTTTAAACTTTTTTTTTTTTTTTGAGCACCTGAAGGCCTTGTTAAGACAACAACTAGTCCCTACCCTGAGAGTTTCTGATTCAACAGGTCTCGGGTGAGGCCCAAGAACCTGCATTTCTAACAAGTCCCAGGTAATGTTGATGCTGCCGGTCCAGGGAACACACTTGCAGAACCAACAGCAAGTGGCAGATAATTTTTTTTTTAAGTTAGTAAATATGTTAGACTTTTCAAGCCATACATACAGTTTCTGCCCTGACTTCTCAAGTCTGCAACCACTGACAATACATAAATGAAAGGGTGTGGCTGTTTCAACAGAACTCCATTCACAGAAATAGGCATCCTTCTGGAACTCCTCCAAACCCAGTTCTAGAATAAAAGTTAACTTGTAAATCAGCCTGAAGCTCCAAGATTATGAACAGCTGATATGAGATCTCATTAAAGAGCTCACGTATAGGAGCTGGCACTTTATCGCCTCTGGGCCATATACTGCTACTGCCTATGTTTGTACAAGCATGAGCTAAGCACAGTTTTTATGGTTCTAAATGGTTGAAAAAAATGAAAATAATACCTCTTGACAGGTGAAAATTACATGAAACTGACATTTCCATGTCCACAAATAGAGGGTTTTTTTGAAACAAAGTTACACCCATCCAGTTACATATTGTCCACAGCTGCTTTCAGGGCTGTAATAAAATTAAGCAGCTATAGTCTTCAAACAAGGATATGAATATTTCAAATAAGAATGGCTGTTACAGAGAGTTTTTATGGAGTTCTTTTTTTTAGGTTTCATGATGTTCTTCTACAGATGGCCTAAAATAACATTTAACAAGAACATATTCAACTTTTCATTTTATTAACAAAGGAAAAGAAGGAGCAACTAAGACCAGTAACACATACAATCCCTAAGAGTATGAACTTATAAAGGCAACAGGTGCCACTGACTGCGAGCACACTATCTACCAGAAAACATCCTATGAATTTCACTTAAACATAATATGTGATTCTATCTTCTTGAAATATCTACCCCCACCCCATCACAGGTAAGAAACCTAAGGTACAAAGAGAAAGGGTAACTGGTCCAGGACACACAGCATCTCAGTATCAGTGCTGATGTGACTCAGACACTAAGCAGGTTTGTGACTCTACAACACTGAAACACGTTTAGCAATGGGTAATTAGTTCTACCAGAAAGAAAAATCTTTCATATAAAATAGCAGGAATCAAACACACATTGTCAAGAATGTCATTATCAAACTAAAATAATGTCTCATAAGTGTGAACTATAATTTAAGAACGAAGAGTCTTATTCTATAGGTCTATTGAGCTCATCATTCACAACATAACTCAAGAGCAATGATACTTACTCTGAGAATCCTGAAAGGGGAGGAGATTTCACTTTCTAAAAGGTACTTCAATAGACTGCTAAACAGGAACTTAAAATATAATACTATGTACTCCCTTTTGTTAAAAAAAAAAAAAATGTTGACTAAAAAACTTCAAGATGCTCTAAATATATCAAAGTTGTATCTAAAAATAAAAACATCTTTGAGGAAGCATTATAAATTGAGATACAAACAGTCAGGGAATCAAAACTTTCATGAATTACCTTCCTGGGAGAAATGTCACAAAAGAGAATGCCAAGTTGATGAAGATGATGTAATCCAGTCAGCAGGTCAATCCCAAATTCTCTCACTACATCTTCTGGGAGATTTTCATCTTGAGCAATAACCATTTCTAAAGAACCACCTGCAAGTTGATTAAAATCACCTATTTTAACCCACCAGCATTACACAGGGCCTCTAGAAAGGTTCCATGCTGGGACCTGAGCGTTAAAACACGATCAAATCAGTCCATCTGGACAATCTGACGGGGAAACATACTCGTGAATGAACACTGGTCCAGGAACCCTAACAGGAAGCTCCACACTCCAGAGCCAGCCAAGGGCGAAAAGCTGCTCGGCCTGGAAGGACAGTCAATAAATATGCCAGTGGGGTGAAGGAAGAATCGCTCTGGCACTGTGATCTCTCACTCCAGAACGCTTGGGAAAGAAACAGCTACAGAAATTAGTGTTAAGTGCTACCGTAAATGGTGCACTTTAATCACACTGTGCAGAGGATACTCATGTTCACCCCCATGCAAAGTGAGGTCACATTCCTCAAGTACTGCCTGACACAAAAAGGTGCTCTTCCTTAAGAGTTAGAAAATTACAAACTCTGATGTATACCACTGATGAAATAATAGGTCAGTGGAAGACACACTGTGAATTCCACGTCTATATCCTTCCAAGGTCCCTGTCATAATTCTACCACCTAAGTGTCAGAAACAAACTTTTTTTTTTTTTAGGATCAAGATTATAATTAGAAGTCAAGTTCACAGAAAAAGTCTTAACTGGCAGCTGAAAGTTCAATCAGAATTCCTGTGATGAAGGTAGGAGGCATTCTGGGTTCTGTTTATTTTGTTCGGTGGGTGAGGAACCATTCCAAACACAGGTACAAATGAATTAGCCTGTTACAACAGCCAGGGGTCAGAAATAACTGCTGAAACAAAAAGTAACACAGGTGGAGTCCTCTGATCACCTCAACAGTGTGTTATCTTATGAAAGAAATTAAACCACCATCTCCTCCTGTTGATTCAAAAAATAAAATGTGAAATGCAAATAATTTACTATTCCAAATAAGCTCTTTCATAATTGCTTTATAAATTCTAAGGGCCAATAGGTAAGAGACTCATAAAGCTAGAAATAATTACATTTCATCTTAATATTTAATGATTATTATTACTCAGTGTATAACTGTGGTACTTCTTACATTCTTTCCTAAAGACACTGAAACTAAAAGTCCAGACAATACCTATGTATTTAGTCACCTTGCTCTCTGTATACAGTCTTGGAAAATTTTTTCAACCAAGAGCTAGGTTATCTCTAACTATTGCTAGATGGTAGAATGTTGATTGATCTATTTTTCTATATTGCTTAAGTTTTACTAACACAAGTATCCTTTGCATAAGAATAAAAAAATAAGGACTAATCAGGTAATAGGTAGTTGACCTCAAATCTTTTATTTTTCTTGAATGGAAAAAGTTGTTTGATTAATCATCACTAAAAATTATTTCTAAATTTTATGAAGATGATTTAGTATTATTTTAAAAGTAAAGTTAACCCTACACTGCATCTCTTCCTCTTACCAAACATCTTTGCTTTTTTCCTGTCCCTAATATATCAAACAACAGATGTTCAAGTTAATGTACTCAACAGTATGCTTATATTCATAATAGAAGAAAAAAGTGAAAAATAACATAACCTATATCATATGTTTTTTCAAAGCAATATACAGTGACTATAATCGTAGCACTTCTTTACTCCTACCTGTGCAGAGTTCCACAACTAGCCAGAGATGATTGCTGGTTTCATACCATTCATGAAAAGTTACAATGTTCTTGTGTTTAATTTCATGGGTGAGACGGACCTATAAAAACACACAGCATTCACACTAAGAAAACAAGTTCTTAAAACCTTTGAATCCATTAAGAAACACCTAAATATCACACCTGGGAAATAGATAAGAAAACAATGGAACTTATTCAGTGGAATAAAATAATAAATAATTTAAAATATAGACATTAAGAATGATGGTTATGTGCTTACTCGCTCAGTCGTGTCTGACTCTTTGAAACCCCATGGACTGTACAGCCTGTCAGGCTTCTCTGTCCGTGGGATTCTCCAGGCAAGAATACTGGAGTGGGTTGCCATTTCCTTCCCCAGGGGATCTTCCTGACCCAGGGATCAAACTCATATCTTTTGCATTGCAGGTGGATTCTTCATCATCTGAGCCTCCAGGGAAGCCCTAATGTGAACATACTTATCTTAAAATGTACATTTCCAATGGATTATAAGAATATTTGTATACCAAAAACAAGAGTGATTTCAAAAACTCAGTAATAAAGATGCAAAAGCATGTCCATTAAAAAATATTAAGTTGCTTTGGGGATTTTTGGCTTTCCCCCTTTAAAAATCCCATTAAATATAGGGACTAAAACTACAAAAATGTGTATAGAACATCAAGACTCAGAATTGCTGATGACTGACTATCAAGGTGCACTGGATCCTTGCTTTCTGATTCTCTTAAAAAAAAAAAATAGAAAATCTACTGTCACTCAACACAGGCAAATGACATTATATGTCTATTGGACAGCATTGCTAGATTTTTTTTTTAACTGGTAACATTATTCTCTCCCAAATCTCTTCCACACATCCTAATCCACGACCACCACTCACTCATTTTCCAGCTCACTCGCTCCAGGACTGCAATTCTGGTTCAATCCAACCCTCCCCACAGTCTGCATACACCTAAGGCACTGAAGCAGACATAAACCATGCTGATTGCTCTGCCTTCCACTGATGATCCCCACTCTAAAGGGCCCCAGCCAGTCTGCCCTCCAGGTGACCTATTCACACCTTTTCTTTCCTCTTTTCTAGAACACTGTCTGCCCGTTTCCCCTAACTGAAGACTTAATATTCTCACCTCAATCAGAAGAGAAATTCCTCCTGTTCCCAGTTTGACTCAACCAACTAGAGAGCATCTTGTCCCATATACCTGTCTTCCCTCAACTGTCCACACGCCTTTCAAAAGCCAACACCTCCTCACGCAGGTGAGGATGGCTGTTTAAAATAATAATAAATAACAATGATGACAAAAATAACAAGTGTTGGCCACAGTGTGGAGAAACGAGATCCCTTGCACACTGTTGTGGGAATGGATAATGGTTGGTCCTCTGGGGAAAACCGAATATTTCATGGGTTTAGACAAATCTGTAATGACTTGTATTATTATAGCATCTATCATATAGAAGAGTTTCACTGCCCTAAAATCCTCTGTGCTCCGCCTATTCATCCCTCCCACTCTCCCCTTTCCATAGTTTTGCCTTTTCCAGAATATGACATGGTTGGAATCATACACTATGCAGCCTGACTGGCTTCTCTTACCAAACAACGTCCATTTAAGGTTCCTCTGTGTCTACTTGTGGCTTGATTGCCCAGTTCCTGTTATTAATGAACAGTATTCCAGGGTATGTATGTTCCAGTTTGTTTATTTACTCACTGCAGGGCATCTTGATTGTTTTGATTACAAACAGAGCTGCTGTAAACATCTGTGTGCAGGTTTTTGTGTGGACCTAAGTTTTCAACTCTTTTGGCTAAGTACCAAGAGTGTGATTATTCATTCAGAACTCTTTTCATCTTGCAAAAATGAAAATTTCTACACATTAAACAGTAATTCCCCATTTCCCCTTTCCCTGGCAATCACCATTGTATTGTACTTTGTTTCTGAAAGGTACCTCATATAAGATGGTGATAGCTGCACAGGAATAGGCATATACTTACTGACAATATCAAACTACACACTTAAAAATGGTTAAGATGATAAACTTTGTTATGTGTGCTGCTGCTGCTGCTTAGTCGCTTCAGTCGTGTCTGACTCTGTGCGACCCCATAGACGGCAGCCCACCAGGCTCCGCTGTCCCTGGGATTCTCCAGGCAAGAACACTGGAGTGGGTTGCCATGTCCTTCTCCAATGCATGAAAGTGGAAAGTGAAAGTGAAGTCACTCAGTCGTGTCCGACTCCTAGCGACCCCATGGACTGCAGCCTACCAGGCTCCTCTGTCCATGGAATTTTCCAGGCAAGAGTACTGGAGTGGGCTGCCATTGCCTTCTCCATTGTTATATGTTTTTTTTCCACAATTAAAAAAAAACAGCTAGGTTTGGTCCAAGGAGTCTCGGCTGTAAAGTGGTACAACTATTTAAACCCAAGTTACTCTCACCTAATATCTTTCCTTTGGAAAGCTTCATAATCATGTAGTAAATTTAAAAGTAAATGATCTAGGGACTTCCCTGATGGTCCAGTAGCTAAGACTCCTAGCTCCCAATGCAGGGAGCCAGGGTATGATCCCTGGTCAGGGAACTAGATCCCACCTGCCGCAACTAAGTCCTGTCACAGTCACATTTAAGTGATCTGATATAGACTGTATTTTCCCTGACTCATAAAAAAAACAAAAGCCAGAAATCTAAGTTGCTAATTATTGATACTTGAGTATGTTTAGTAGCCATTATTCAGGACTATTGGCACTAAAGAGAGAAGGTCACCCATTCCAGACTGAAAATGGACTGTCTGCTACAGTGAGTTCAGTGACTTCTGTTTACATACTACTTACTCCATCTGATCATCTTTTCCCAAAGGGAGAGAAACATACTTGACTTACCCAGTTGGTTATTTCAGGCCTCCTGCACTTATCAGTACAAAGAATAGCTACAAAATTGATGGTCCCCTTCCGTCGCCCTTTGTAGACCACAGTCTTGCTTCCTCGGCCAATCTCCTCATACAGGATGAAGTTTTCCATCTCTGGGTTGACTTCTCACCTTCGATAAAATGACAGTCTAATAGCATCTCTAACCCCTAAAAAGTAAACAAATATGACACTTCAAAACCCAAACTAGCTGCATGATTGATTAGCCTAAGCTATTTAATATGTAATCAATAAATCTAATAATTTTATAAATTCAAAAATCCACCTATAAATGTTGATACAAGTGTCTTTGTTTTTGTAAAATGAAAAAAAAACTAAGGAAAAAAAATAAAACAATTCACAAACCAATATTCAACTCCCTAGCGACAAGACCGTAACAAAAATAAGGAAAATGACAGCTATTTTGAACACATGGAACAAAACCAGGGAATAAATGAGATTTCAGTCAATCTATCTTGATAAAGCTCTTACTCTTACACGGGAAAGCACTGTGTGTCAGTAGCTGCGTAATGAATGGGGTAATAAGCCCCATCTAACCATAAATTACGAGAAATGAGACAATGCATGTGAAAACACTATGTAAATAAATATGGAATGATAGTATTTCTATCTAACCCACAGAGATTTTAAGAGTCAATTCAAATATTATTCGAAGTCAGTGGGCAGCAAACTACTGGTTCCTAGGCCATATCCAGCCTGCTGAGTCCTTTGTAAATAAGTGGAACACATTCATGTCCAGTCATTTGTATGTTGTCTAAGGATGCTTTCCAGCTACAACAGCACTGTTGAATAGTAGTAAGAGTGACACTATGACCTGAACACCCTCTAAAGTATTTACTATCTGGCCCTTTACTGGAGAAAGTTTGCCATCTCTTTCAAATCATTTTTTTTAAACCACCCACTATAACACTTCATTTTTTTGGCCAACAAAATCACCTTATATTCATGAGTGAATAATAATCTGATGTAGTCTTTTACAAGGCCACGCAGCTGCAAAGAGTAACTTAGCAACTAAACAACAGGGGCCTATACTTCGGCCAAGAACAGAAGTGTCAATATTTATACTGGTAGTAGATATGCTTTCAGCTCAGCTCAGTCACTCAGTCAGGTCTGACTCTTTGCAACCCCATGAACCGCAGCACACCAGGCCTCCCTGTCCATCACCAACTCCCGGAGTCCACACAAACCCACATCCATCGAGTCAATGATGCCATCCAACCATCTCATCCACTGTCATCCCTTCTCTTCCTGCCCTCAATCTTTTCAAGCATCAGGGTCTTTTCCAGTGAGTCATCTCTTTGCATCGGGTGGCCAAAGTACTGGAGTTTCAGCCTCAGCATCAGTCCTTCCAATGAACGCCCAGGACTGATCTCCTTTAGGATGGACTGGTTGGATTTTCTTGCAGTCCAAGGGACTCCCAAGAGTCTTCTCCAACACCACAGTTCAAAAGCATCAATTCTTCGGTGCTCAGCTTTCTTTATAGTCCAACTCTCACATCCATACATGACCACTGGAAAAACCATAGCTTTGACTAGACGGACCTTTGTTGGCAAAGTAATGTCTCTGCTTTTGAATATGCTATCTAGGTTGGTCATAACTTTCCTTCCAAGGAGTAAGCATCTTTTAATTTCATGGCTGCAATCACCATCTGCAGTGATTTTGGAGCCCAAAAAAATAAAGTCAGCCACTGTTTCCACTGTTTCCCCATCTATTTCCCATGAAGTGATGGGACCAGATGCCATGATCTTCGTTTTCTGAATGTTGAGCTTTAAGCCAACTTTTTCACTCTCCTCTTTCACTTTCATCAAGAGATTCTTTTTCTTCACTTTCTGCCATAAGGGTGTTGTCATCTGCGTTTCTGCGGTTATTGATATTTTTCCCAGCAATCTTGATTCCAGCTTGTGCTTCCTCCAGCCCAGTGTTTCTCATGATGTGCTTTCAGAGTAGCTCAAAATCTTGGAATGCTAAGGAAGTAATATGGCTTCCTTACTTCCAGGAGAAATAAAATTTTAAGTGGCTCCTATGTTCAGAAATGATTAAAAGGAATACTTTCACCTGCCAGGTGAGCTATTATTAAGATTCTGGGGCCTTCTAATCTTGACTCTCCAGAAGCAGAACAAAATCACCTGGCTGCTATTAATATTGCTGCAAGAAATGCTGCCCTTAAAGGGACCAACAGCAATCAATCTCCGTCATGGTCCAAAGAGATATTTCCCAAAGTGATAATTTAGAAAAACTGGCAAAAAGGGCCAACAGTTGGCCTCAGAAAAGGAAAAACAAGATTAGAAATTCAACAACTGTGTTTGATAAAAGAAAAAGCTTTGGTTTGGACTAAGGAACAGCCCTGCCCTATGAGAGACTAAAATCCCCACTTCTTATGCCTGTTCATGCATTTTGTAAGTCTACTAACAAAATGACAGCCTTCATGAATCAATACCACTGGGGAAACATCAACTAGTGGCAAATGAATTACATACTGTACCATCTAACAGATAAAGTATGATTTAGTCATGATCTGTGTGTTGTCACACTGGACTGAACCTTTGCTTGCAGACAGTCTACTGCCTCTTATGGGGCTAAAGGAACAGCATTTTTAAGACTCAACTGGCAAAATACAGAGGCCCTCCAAATATCTCAACCAAAAGCATTACTGTTGGTCCTTCTAAATCTCAGATCCACCCCTTCTGTAATTCAGAAACTCTCAACCTCTTGAGACAGTTACAGGACATCCAATACACTGGGCTCCTGCTTCTTACAATCTACAACTAATAAATGGAGAGTTACTCCAATATTGAAAGGCCTAATTGCTTCTATGAAAAATAACCATGTTTTGGCAGGGCAGTCTTTTTATAGGGCACCCTCAGGAAACAAAGACCTCCAGCATCACACCTTGCAACTTGGAAAAGACACTTCTGGAAGAACCATCTTCAGCATCACTAGAAAGGTCCCTACTGAGTATTACTAACCAACCCTTGTGCCACCGAACTCCAAGGAACACAGCTTCTGGATTCATGTGACACATCTAAAGAAAATGCAGAACTCTGACTGGACCTGCACAGCAACTGGTGATCTGAAAGTAAAGATTCTGCGGAATTAAAGCAGACAGCATCCAATGAGACAGCTTTCCCAAGGTATGCAGGTCTGGCCTGCTGGAAGTTTGTCACTGCGGGGCTGCACCCTGCAGGCCTACAAGCCTTGTAACTGCTCAGTCTCAAAGAGAGAGCCTGGAGTCAGAGACAGAGACGTAAATGATTTATTGGACAGGGGGTCTTAAATGCCTGAAGCAAGGTGCTGGAGAGACATTCTGCTCCAGCAGGCAAAACAGGACATGGCAGCAATCTTCACTACTTGAGGGAGGAGGGGTCTACCATTTACAGGGGAACTGATGCCAGGTGAGCTCATCAGGTACCAGAGACTAATTAAAAGGATTGGACAGTCCTGTGAGTGAAGTACTGCGTGGTTGAGCAAGGCATGTACAGAAACCAAGAGGACAGCCATCCTGAATGGGCTAACCATTCAGTTGCCGACGCCAAACCTTAGATTATGGCCTAAGACTTCAGATGGTCACCAATGTCTGTGATCTTGATAACATATAGATTTTAGATTAAAAGTACCTGGTAGATCTCTCTCCTACCCCTCCTTGGTAACTGTTACCTTACTTAATAGGTTTCCACTCTGCACTTCCCCCCCAACCTGAGACACTACACCCAGGAAAGATACTTTCCAACATAGAGGGACAAAAAGCCTCGGCAACTACAAAACCTGACTCTTGATCAGCAGCGATGCTTTCAAAGAAAGATCTTGATCAAAAGAGAGAAATGTAAAGTACGTATATACATATTAAACAAAAATCTCAATTAAATAGAGTTGGGAGACAAGAAGCGGGGTGCTCTCATACCCTGCGATGATAGCCGAGCTCAACTGGAAGAAGAAAGACTCCTCTTCTTTCCTGGCAAGGACTCCGTCAATGGAGTCTTTGTTTACTACAGCCTTCCCAACTTACTCTTCCCCTTTATAAAATCTTTCTCCTTCCCTGCCAAGCTGGGGAACTGCACCATGTCTTGTCGTGGTTACACACGCCGAATTGGAATTCCCTGCTGATGCCAAATAAGGCCATCTTTCCTGGAGAAATATCTGGCAGTCTTTTGGTTATGGTAAAGAGAACCAGTCCTGACTCCTGAGCCACCAAAATGCAGCCTTAACAGGAGAAATTATGTTTAAAAAAAAAAAAAAAAAACTGAGATCTTAAATGTTCACAAACTTGTTATATTATGATACATCAGCATAAGATGTTAAAATAAGTTATTATCAGATGAGTGATTCCTTCAGAACAAGTTTTTAGGCCACAATAAAAAAAATCCTAAAATTTTGAATTTGAGTCGGGCCAAGTTCATTTCCTCAGTCTTTCACTGAATTGAGACATCTGAGCAGGGCACTCAGCCTGAAATTAACAAAACATATCAATTACAGAGTAGGCTTAGACAAGGGTGGTTTATTACCTGCAGTATTTCCTCTCTCTATGGACTCAACTTCCTTAGAGCAAAATAAGATTTCAATGACTATTTTATAAGTTATCTTTCAGATTTGAAAACCACTGTCTTTTAAGATTCTTTTTTACTCAGTCCAAGGATACTCCTCACTTCAGACTTCCTAACGCACATTTTTTAAATGTTGTAATTTCTTAAATTGTAAAACAAAACACAAACACAGAAAAACCCACAAAATAAACGTATAGCTTAAAGAATTATTACAAGAAGGCCATCCTTGTAATCACCACCCAGACCAGCCACAGCACTTTGCCAAGAAGTCCTTCCCTGAGCCTCCAACAATCACAACTCCTCAATACTCCTCCCAAAAGTAATCACTCTCCTGATGCGTTTCTTTATAGTTTTCTCATTCAAGTGCGCATTCCCAGACACCTCAGTTTAGTCTTGCACATTTTCTAAAAAGCATTGTGAGTCTTTTAAGTCTCTTTTAATCTGTAAGTTCACCTAGGTATCATCAGAGCAACTCATACCTATCAGCAGTTGAAGTGTTGATGATTTCAGCGGGCTGGGCCTATACTCAAACTCTGAAACAAGAGCAGGCAGCAGGGGCACGCAGGTGAAGACAAGAACCTCCTCTTAATCATCCACACCTTCAAATCTTTAAACTCGTTCTCTAGCATCATTAGCAACACCTGGGAACTGAGAAGTGCAAATTCCCCACCATGGGGCCCAGACCTTACTGAATCAAAAACTCTGGAAGCGGGATCCAGCAATTTGCATTTTAACTAGCCCTCCGGTGGCACGCTACCTTAGAAATCCCAGTCAACCTTTCCCGATAGCATAAGAGACGTCAGGCACTACACTGAGCTCTAAACTCGTGCTCCTCCTCGCAGCACTTTTCGGACCAAATCAATTGCAGGCTTTGAGCTTCGACTGATCTCGAAAGCGTAGGCTCTAAGTCGCTACGTTAACACCCTCTCTTCCCGCACCGCAAAAAAATTGGAGGCTTTCACTGCCTCCTCACGTCCAACGACATCAGTCAGTGAGGCCAGCTTAGAACCCAGGAAGCTAAACCAGAGTTTTAAGAGATAAAACTCCGAATATGAGGTGTCTATAAAGCGCATCTCCAGAACCCAGGTTCTAGAAGAGGTGTTTCGTGTACCCTAAACCAAAAGTTTTGTAGAGTTCAACACAAGCACAAAAAAGCAGAGCCCAAAGAGAGAGGGGGCCCTAGGGGCAAAGGGTCCACGGAGGGAGAGAGAGTGATGGGCTGCCCCTCTGCAGACCGGCGAACGCTGAGAGAGACAGGGATACAAATTCCTGGCCCCTAAAACCGCCACTGCCGCTCACCTGCTCGCTCGCTGGTGAGAATCCGCAGGTCCAGGGGATACCTAGCGGGAGTGCTCGCGTCTCGGCCCCCGCGCCTGAAGACGAGTCCACTGACCAAAGGCCAGGGGCGAAGCAATGCAGCAAGGCGGGACGCGAAAGGAACACCGTGAGGCCGTGTAGGTGAAGCACCCCTCCGAGTTTGGATTCGGCCAGCCGGTCTCCAAGGCAGCACGCAGAACGCCGCTTTGAGCGCCCAGCGCTGATTGGCTGAGCAGTTTCGGTTCCCATTGGCTGGGGCTAGGAAGTGGAGCCGTTAGGGTCAACTTCAATGGCCCCGCGCCTAGCGTTAGGACGAATCCACCGATCGACCCCAAACTGGGGTAGAACCTGCTTGAGAAGACAAGGCTCAGAGCATCGGTAACCGGCCTTGCGAGTTCCGCACCGCTCCGCGTTTGGATCGGTCCAACCCGTCTCCAGGGCAGCACGCAGAACGCCGGAAAAAGCTCGGGGCTCTGATTGGCTGAGAAGTTTGTGTTGCTATTGGCTGGGGTCTGGAAGTGGGTGCCCGTATTACAGCGTTGATCCATCCTAACAATGGATGGGGGAGTCGGGGCTTGGGGCTGGTCGTTGGGGCCTTTCCTGGGTAGTAATTGCATAGTTGATGGGAGTGCAGGCTTCTCCCCTCATCATTTCTTCCTTCCTCCGCTGTCTTCAGTTTTCTACCATCCTTTTAGGTGGAAGGGGCAACTTAGTCTAACAATCGCTCCTCAGGTTCCTTCCCCTTTAGAAAAGAGAAGGTTACGGATTGTCTCCCTTTTTGTACATGAGAAAAGACCAGAAACCTGATCTCGAGTTGGTTGATTATGACTTTCGAAGCTCCAAACTCTCAAATTCCAACCACCAGAAACGTTAGTACATGCTCCTCTCTTCCACACGGAGTTAGCTCACAGGTAATCACCTTTGGCATCAGAATTATCTGAAGCTCTGGTTAAAACAGGGCCCGCCCACCCACAGAACTAATGATTCCGTAAATCTGGTGAGCCCCCAAAGTTCTCATATCTATTAAGGTGACGTGAATGTTGCGGATAACGGACCACGCTTTGCAAACCTTTCCGGGTAGGAACTGTGTCTGTCTCTCATCTCAGGTTAATCATGTCTCCTGTTCTTTGACTTCTAACCCTTCTTGGCTTCCCAAGAGTCTTACATTAGCCTTGATTGTCAGTTTTTTGTATTTAGGAGTTTTGATGTGGAAAAAAATTTCCTTACATACCACTTCCTAATTACTCAAGACATATACTGAAATATCAGCTAATTTATTCTGAGTTTTGACAGCCTCATCCTTAATGTCAGAAATAAGTATCTGGAATGTAGTTCTTCCTTAAAACTGGTTAAATACACATCACCTGTGTTGAAGAAGTTCCCATATTCTTGGAACAACTAAGGAACCTAAGAAAGAGGTTCCACTTCTACTTAGGAGCCAAACCAGGTCGTTTGGGAAAGGCTATAACTGTCCTCACAAAATAATTTGGATTCATGATTTGAGGAACTGAACACATCAGCTTACCACAAAGCCTCCCAAATTGTAAGACTTAAACCCTAATGGCACTTAACAACAAGGAAGGAAGAATGAAATTAGAGCACTCCCTAATACCATTTGCTGTTGTTGAGTCACTCAGTCCTGTCCAACTCTTTTGAGACCCCAAGGACTGTAGCCCCAAGGTTCCCCTGTCCGTGGGGATTCTCCAGGCAAGAATACTGGAGTAGGTTGCCATTTCCTTCTCCACCCTAATTCCATACACAAAAAAATAAAATGGACTGAAGACCTAAATGTAAAGCTGCTGCTGCTAAGTCATTTCAGTCGTGTCCGACTCTGTGCGACCCCATAAACCACAGCCCACCAGGCTCCGCCGTCCCAGGATTCTCCAGGCAAGAACACAGGAGTGGGTTGCCATTTCCTTCTCCAATGCATGAAAGTGAAAAGGGAAAGTGAAGTTGCACAGTCGTGTCCGACCCTCAGTGATCCCATGGACTGCAGCCCACCAGGCTCCTCCGTCCATGGGGTTTTCCAGGCAAAAGTACTGGAGTGGGGTGCCATTGCCTTCTCCACATGTAAAGCTAGACACTATAAAACCCTGAGAGGAAAACAGGCAGAACATTCTTTGACATAAATCTCAAGAAGATCTTTTTTGATCCATGACCTAGAGTAATGAAAATAAAAACAAAAATAAATGGGACCCAACTAACCTTAAAAACTTTTGCATAGCAAAGTAAACCATAAACAAAATGAAAAGATAACCCTCGGAATGGGAGAAAATATTTGCAAATGAAGCAACCAACAAGGGATTAATCTCCAAAATATATAAACAGCTCATGCAGTTCAATATCAAACAAATCAAAATATGAGCTAAAGATCTAAATAGACATTTCTCCAAAGAAGACATAAAGATGGCCAAAAAGCACATGAAAAGCTACTCAACATCACTTATAGAGGAATGTAAATCAAAACTTCAATGAGTTATCACTTCACACCAGTCAGAATGGCCATCATCAAAATGTCTACAAACAATAAATGCTGGCTAGGCTATGCAGAAAAGGGAACCCTCCTACACTGTTGGTGGGAATGTAAATTGGTACAGCCACTGTGAAGAACAGTATAGAGAATCCTCAAAAAACTAAAAATAGAACTGCCATATGACCTAGC